>VZUI01047664.1:0-153005 GCA_013401135.1 Cettia cetti | reverse complement strand
CCCCGCCCCCCCCCCCAAAAAAAAAAAAACAAACCCAAACCAAAAACCAGAAGACGTTTCCATTCAATGCTGGATTTATGTACATAGTTTCTCATCAGAGAATAAGTCTGAAGAGAGAGAACACATCTGGGATGTGAACTCTGCTTTGCTGGATGAATGCAGATGCTTGTCATGCCTCTCTTAAATCTACTCATGACAAGAGCTGTCTTTTGATTGAAATATTTATTCCCTAGTTCTTACTTATGCCACTCGTCTTCTTTCTCAGTCTTTGTGTTGCTAGGTGGTACAAGTGCTTCTCATCCCCTCTTGTAAAATGCTCTCCAGTTTTCCTTTCATTCTAGTAGTCTTCCTCCTCCAGTTTTAGATTACTTCCTCCAGTAATCCAACACAAGCCCTGGGCACTCTGGGCTATGGCAACCCCAGAACACTAAACAGAGCAAGGGATTATGCCAGAGATACCCACACATGATTTACTGTCCTTATGGTATTGATTATCACTCCCCCAGGCAATATTTGGGGTTGGTTTTGGAACCAGCTAAGGCTGGGGACCTTTCCTAAAAGGCTGTTTCAGCTTGGCTCTTTTGATAAGGTGGGAGGGTTTAGTGGTTTAGACAAGCTCTGTGCCGTGCTGCATGGCCTACAAGCCAGGGGGGACACCCCCGCCCCTACCCCAGCACATTTTATTTTAGTGGCACACACAGAGCCTTGGTGACCAAAACTGGTCAGGGTCTCCTTTGATGAGGTCCAGCCTGTGTCTGGCATTTATTGATCTCAGGAATACTTTCCATCCTGTAGTGGAAATATGTAATTATATGTGACATTTACCTTTTCAAGTGGCCAGGCCACATTACTGGATGCATGGCTAACACAAGTTCCTACTCCTGCACACCCTTTTACCTTGAATAGTAAAAATTCTCTCCATGTCTATCGTTTCTGAAGACTATTTGGGCTCTTCTTAGGTAAAATACTGCTGCTTATCAGTATTGACAAGGATGCCCAATCTCAGTCATCTAAAAGTTTCACTAGGCACTCTTTTGTGTCAAAATTGTTAAAGATATAAAAAGGATTGATACTGACTCTTTCGAAATTCTGCTAGTGATTTCCTTCCTTTCAGCTCAACCCATTGTCACCTCCCTTTTAGCCAATTCCTTAACTACTTCGCAAATTCTTATCTTAATCCTCACTTTTTCTACTTGAACCAATAGTTTCCATCTGGCAGTATACCAAATGCTTTGTTCTAATCCATATAAATGACATCTTCCCGTAGTTCCTTTGTGTGTAAAATCAGATAAGAGCATTAAGGCAGAAGCTGCCTTTGTTAGGGTTATGTCGCATTTTCTTCCAGTTTCAGTTTGTTTCTATGTTTTAAATTCCTTCCCTCAAGAAATTTCCAAACTAGGGATTTATCCATAGAGGCTGTAAGATATTTATGGCACAAATAACCTGTTTTTTTAGCTGTAAGAGGACAGTTTTTCAACCCAGGTTGTCTTGAATTAGAGGCAATGAAAATCTGCTGCTCAAGTCCCACCCCAGCACTGCTAAGGCCAGGGCATTGATTTCCATATACCTGAAACATATCTCATTCTTCTATTCAACTTGCAAGCTCATTGAAGAATGAATTTCGTCTGTGTTTCCAGCTTGACAATTCTTCCCAGGGACACATGAAGAGCTTGTTGTCCTGTGAATGAACATCAAGAACTAGTGATGGGAGGCCCAGAATACCACCCACTAATCACTTCTGCACCCCATTATGCTTCCTAAGTTAGGCAGAGAAAATTAGACTGTCAATATTTGTATTTTCTCTTGGACTGTCCATGAAGCAGACCTCAGCTGGTAATGCAGGGAGCTGGGGAGGCACTCACATGTGCCAGCAAGCCACCAACACAACCTGGCACTGCTGAGTTTGTAGAACCAGTGGCACCTTTTCTATGGGCACATCTTTCAGATGATCAGCAGAAGTAACCACGAACTGGCTTCTAATTTGTTTCTTTGGATCAAGTTCAGTTTAATGACAAAGCACAGGGAGTATATGGGTTTGGTGGGATATGTCTGCCTGCACCACCATCCTAGTTTCAGGGACAATGTATTTATCTGCTTTTTATGTCCTTTTATATGAAGGACAAAAAATTTATTGTCGTTCAAAAAATGTGATCTAACAAATGTCACTGCAAATTAGAGCAACCACAGTGGAAAAGATGCAAACCTGTTCCATGATTATTACATGCCTCTAACAGCTATCTCCAGCAATGAAGAGAAGATCCCCTGTGGGTAGATGAAGTTTACACTCAGGAGTTATGAACACTAATTAAAACTCTGTAAGTGTGCTCATTAATTTTCAGTTTCTGAGCTGAGGAGACATGTGCTGCCAATAATGACTAAACTAATACTACTTCAGTTACATCTCTGTTTTCTCTCTTCTGAAGAGATCAGGGTACAAAAGGCGTGCTAAGCCAGTTTCTCTTGTACTGTTTATTTTGCCTTTGCTGTCTCGCTTCTTTTCATTTTTAATTATGAAAGTAGGATTCCTTCCAGCCAAGGGTCTCTGAACCAGGGGAGAGAGTGGGGATGCCTGCAGGTCACTCCTGCTTGATCTAAAAAGGCTACAAAAGAAAACAAGTTTGTGGGTGCTACACAGTGGTGTCCCTATGAGAAATTTCTGAAAGGTTCTGCTCCTCCTCTAAAACCTTCTAGGGGCTCTCAGGCTGAAAAGGGACTGTCAGCTCTAGCTCAAGAGTAAGTCTTTGTTCACAGAGCTCTCAGCTCCTTTCTGTGTGCTTATTTATTTATACAATCTCCCTTATCTTTTCTTGTGTGCCTTGCCATTTCCTTAAGCTCACATCTCTGCTTCTTGACCTATTCAACTTCTTTCTTTCATGACGTCAGTGCATTTTCACATTCTCCTTTAGTTTGTCCCAGAATAAAGCCCAAGATTTCTCCTGCATGCTTTGTGAGTGATTTCCTCTGTGTGTGTGTGTGTCCTGTTTTGGTTTCAAGAAGGAAAGGAGATCCGTGTCATGAATGGTTTTAATTGTTCATGCAGATGCACTGGGGAGCAGGACTGGGAACCCCCACCGAAGGGCCTGTGCCCCAAAGGAGCCTCCTGCTCTGGTCAGCCCTGGGCAACCCCTCTCCTGCAGCAGTGAGTGCCATCCCATACCCACAGTGTGGATACATGTGATGTTGTACACGTGTGAGCATGTGTCATACACTCTTAGGTCTCAGATGTGGGACAGGGGAAGCTCTGAGCCAGCCCCTCACCTTGCAGCACCTGCAGCTCATGAGCCTGTGGAGCACCAGTGCCCTGCTCCAGGCTGGGACAGAAGACCAGGAAGGATGCTCTGGTTCCCTGCTGCGCCTGAGGGGTCTGAAATGGCTGCAGCCCACGTCTATTGAGTGACCAAAGGTTAACACCTATCTCCTATGTGGTCCCAACAGACTAGGTGCCCACTCCCAGTCCCTCAGGCTGCTGCAAGGAGATTGATGCTCTTAGAGAGTCTTGGTTCATAAGGCATTTGGGGGAGCCAGGCATTTTATAGGCATGCTTTATTGAAAAGTGAAAGGCTAACACACACCTTGATTTTAATTCTCTAAATTCACCTTGACAGATGGCAGGACTTTGACTTCTCACCTCATACCATGTGCTTCATAGTGTGCAGAAAACTCTTGACTGTCTTTCCAGATGGCTTGCAACTCCCATCCCCCAAATAAAGGCCAGCAGCATTAATATTTTAGTACTTAATTTTTCTTTTAGCAATTTAGGTCTGCCATACGAACTGCTTGCTTTGATCACTTGGAAAAAAATACTGATAAAATAAATTAAAGGAGAAGTCTTGACTTAAGTTTAAAAACAACTTCCTTCTCATTAGGCTTTCCACGGGAACCATGTATCATATTTATTTAAGCGTTGAAGAAAATATTTAGCCTATTCACAAAGGTTAAATAATCAGCTGATAAGATTTGTAGCTAAAGTATGTTTAAATGTACTCATTAAACATAGTATGTGTTAGGCAATTTTTCAAAAGCTCTGCTGCTACATGTAAACCATTAGGAAGTGGAAAAGAAAAAGTCAAAAGGAACGAAAGCATTCCTTGTGAACAAATACAGTTGTGCATTGTATAGACTGCAGCTAGCGAGAGTCAAAAAGTCAGAATAACAAGACCCAGAAGAAGGCTATAATGATACAATTTATTCTTCAGAGAAACCAAGAGAACTAACCCCAGCATTTTGCTCTAAAAAAAGGACTACATGTTTTAGCACACCTTGTAATTTATGTCTATAATAATTGGAGAGGGATGGTTAAATGTAACTTATAAAAGGCTCAAAGCCTGTGGAAACAAACATTTCTTGCTGAGCTGAATTTACTTTCCAGCTCTGTCAGAGAAAGTATTTTTTTGTCTGATTGGTTTTAGTGGTGCACAGAAAGATTCCATACTAGGTTTGGGTAAAAGTAAAAAGTTACTTTCATTTTATAAATAAAAAGATGACCTTTTAAAAACTGATTGTTTGGAATTTGTTTTCTATAATCTTTTCCCTCTGATTTCAAGTTCCACTTTAAGCAGAAGCCAAAAAATATCGATCACCTTATCTGAAAGCATGGGACAAAAAAAGATGTCTTTTTGCTTAAACAAACTTTTTCCTTTGAAGCCTGGTCTTTGAGATGATGTGAATGACATCTCTGGGCAAACGATACTTTTTTTATACAGACTGCGAACTTGAGAACTGAGATCATGAGAGGGAGCAGATGTCATCTGGGGGTTTTGTATTAAATATTGGATTCTGCTGCTTTTATTCACAAATGGTCTTGCTCTTTGGGTAATCCTGCTTGTTCCTTTGGGCCTATGCCTGATAGTAGACCGAAAAATTGCAGTGGGACCAGGTCAGAGCTAGGCTGCTGCTTCGTAGGTGTGTGGTAGGATTTAGTGACAGAACACTGTAGTTAGAAGTAAGGGATCAATGACATATAAAGAAAACAAGTACTTGATCTGCTGTTTGTGCTCCAGTTTGGGAGTTAATGTGGAGTTCCCTATTTTTCTATTTTGGGGTAGATGTGAGAGAGGAACAGCTGACCAGGGCTTTCTCTTTTGGAAAATACTTAAGCCTGAGTCTTTTTTATTCCTTGGTCATGCAAACAGCTGTGTTTATTGTGTCACCAGTACAGTGCACGTCTGGTATTATGGCAAGAATATGCATGAGCAATAGGTTATGTGTGAGGTCTTATTGCTGGGGACACTATGTCTGGACATGTGCTGAGGCATGGAAGCAAGTGGCTCTCTCTCACATGTGTTGAGTGCTGGGGGATACCTGCTTTTTTGGTTTTGCTGTTTGATGCTGTTTGATGCATGTCTCTTACAGCCTCCGGGTTTTTGGAAGAAAGGATGATTTGGAGCAGGCTGTGGCCTTGGTGCAACATAAAAGGACAGTCCCAGGCTGCAAGCACATGGACACCGCTGCAGCAAGGCACTGCTATTAATAACTGTAAGGAAAATTTTAACTCTATCCAGGGTGGGATTAGACATGCAGCATGGGTGATCATTGTTAAACCTCTGCAATGCTGTTGTGTCTGTTTTGTTCCCTGCAGGAGGGAGGAGAACCTCCTGGATCACCTTTGTCCATGAGCCTGGCAAGATAACATCATCTAGCATTGCACAGTTCAATGAACCCTTTTATTGCCTGGTTGGGGAGGGGTATGTGGACTTTTTTTAAAGAGCAAAAGCATTTCTTCAGCTCATGGGTTTTGTTTGCTTTTGAAAATCATTATTTGCCAGCCTTGGTGGCCTTTTTTTCAGCATTGCACCAGTGTAGTGACGTTACTCAGAACACCATTTGGAAAAGATGAAGGGACAAGCGCTGCCTGTGCCTGTACTCTGACACAACTGCTCCTCATGGATTTCACCACCCCTTGTAGGCCCTCTGCAGGGAAAAAGAGTTAATGGGGAGGTTTCATAATATTTTACAGCACAGGAATCAACCATGGTAAAATGGCTGTTGCATGAACCTGCTTCCTCACCCAGCCTTTAATGACCTTCAGACCCACTCTGATTCACAGGTCATAAATGCTTAAGTACCTTGGCAGCTCTTGGGCATTGGAAGGTCCTCAGCATATTCAAGGCAAAATAACAGGGAGTTGCATACACACATAAATAAACAACATTTTAAGTACGAAGTATAGATCACAGGTTTGCAAAGCTGGGGTTAGAACTCAGATGGTGGATGTGAAAGGGGCTATGCTTAATATTAATCTAATTGCCATGTGTTGCCTGAGAAAATGCCTTCAGCTCAATAGCTGAATGACTTGGATTTGGCTCTGCACAAAATTTTGTCTTTCCATCAGAAAATTAAAAAGTTTTCTAAACCATAAACTCTGCATTCTTCATTGCAGCCAAGCTATTAGATTCTCAGGAGTTCAGGTTTTTGTCAAAGGCTCAAACACCACAGTAAAAAGCAGAAACACTGCAAAAAAAGTCCAGTTTTGTTGAAGACAATTTTTCATTGGTAAAAAAGCTAGACAAAAATCTCCACACAACCTTACACTATGTATTGGCTATGATATGGAGTAAGACATTTAAATGATGTTATTTCAGTGACACCACTCTACTGATTGCTGTTTCATGGACACCTAGTGCACAGAAAGGAAACTATTTAGAATTACTTTCTGTCCAAGCTCTTTGGACAGGCCCAGTGAGACACCTGAACACATGCTTAACTTGGCACTGGAGCAATGCCATTGACTTCAGTGGTGTAGCTCATGTGCTTGGGCTTAAGTGTGTGCTGGAAAACAAGAGATTAGAGTGACTGAGTTGAGAGCTGCAGCAATGAAAAGCCCCCTGTATTTGCAGTCAAAGTTGAACACAGGGCTAAAACAGTACTACTAGAAAGAGGTTGGGGTTTTATTTAATCTACATTTTTCACCTAGCTTTTGGGGTGACACTCTTGCCATCACTGGCCTGCATGAAAAAGACAGCCTCCTAAACCTAAAATTCCAGTGTGTATTTCAGAGAAAGTGAAGTGTTAAACAGGAATTTACAGTGAATATCCCTCCTCCCTTTCCCCCACTTTCTCCTCTGTTCCTTTTGACATCTGAGAAGACCAACCACAACTGCATACCATTTATAGATTTGCCTGATTAAAAACAGTTTTCCCTATAGGTCATATCATGTAGAAGACACAAGGTTTTTGTCAAGAGACCCGCTACTGGCAGAAACTGTTTTGCTGCTATTGCTAGTAAGAAATTAGTAACTAGATCCACGTCCTGTTTTTTATGCCAGCTTTATAATTATACTATTTCAGTGGTAAGCCAGATATTTGGGCCAAGGGTAATTTAGAAACTCTAGATCTCTATTCAGTTTTGCTTTTTATGTTCATCTTTAGTGTAGCTATGTCTCCTTGCAACATATAATCTTCCTGCATTTTCCTCCCTTACTGTGGTTTCTGTGACCCACGGTCACAATATAACAAATGCGTTTTATTCAGCACAGCTTTGTGAAACCATAGGAAACAATTATTGGCTTTAAAAAGAATTATTTTCTTGTTCTTTATGTCTCTGTCCCCAGATAATTATGTACAGCTCACACTGTGCTGTATGACTGGTGGGGCAGGGTTTGTCCCTTCAGCTCAGAAATGCTTTTGCTTTCCTGACATTTCTGTCATTTCAAGAGCTCTGTGGAGCCTATTTGACTTTCTTGAATGCAGTTTTCTATAACCTATGAGACTGTGGTTGGCTGGGTTATCCCTCTGGTGTGGTAATGGTCTCTGCAGTCTTTACTTGGACTATGATTACACAAAATACATATTTGTCTTTTTCAGTTTATATATGCTGTGAACGTCCTGAGGTAATGGTATCTCAGAGATGCGGTTTTTGGAGCACTAGTGTGTCCATTGTGCTGTGTTTGCTTTCTACAATGAAACATACAGCCAAAACCACAACTTACCCCTTTTCTTCAGCACAAGCTTTCCCCTCTGCTTTCATATTCTTGTTCCTTTGCTTATTATGTATGTGTTTTTGTTTATTTGCTTGTTTGTTTTATGTTCTTGGAACCTCTGGAAAATAGACTCTGACAAGCCTTGGTTTCAGCTGAGGGCCTTCCAAACCTTATGGATTTCAGATGAGTCATTTCTCCCATTGTCTACGAAAAACTGAAGATGCATTCATTGTTGACCAGATTTCTTTGAAGCCTACCTGGAAGCCCCAGCTCCCATCAGCTCAAATGTGTCACCACAGCCAAACATCATAACCACTTCCCTTGCTGAATAATGATTTTATCCTTGGAGGTCCAAAATAGCTGCCTTGATCCTTTTTATTTTCAGCTGTCTTTCTGTTGGGCATGATTGTCCTGGTAGAACATAAATAGCACTGTACAAATAGTCATGCATGTTTATTATTCTGGGGTGATAAGCATGAGAAAATAAAGTCAAATGGGGTAACGTGCCCATCCCTCTGCAGAGGATCGTGGTTTGGGTGCACACCCCCTTGCACCATGGCTCAGTGTCAGGGAAGGCTGTTCCTCTTCCCAGACAGATGTTTCCTATTTCTGGAGTCTCAACATCATGGCTTTTTCAATGGTCTTTTCACATCCAGATTTAGTTTTGTTCCAGATAAAGTATAACTAACCATTTTCATAAGTTATTTAGTGCCACTGATGGGATGCCTCCACGTATGGGGGTATGTGTACCTATGAATGTGTATGGGTGTGCAACTGCAGGGTTTGTATAAGGAGTGTGCTTGGCACATGGGCATGGAATAAATCTTGAAGTAATTTTCACCACAGGAATTGGTGAATGAATTACTTCCTTTTTTTGGTGGCTAAATGTATATGTGAAGCATATTTGACAAACCGGTTTTGAAATGCATCTCCTAGTAAACGTGGCAGCTTTCTGTTTGCCTCTTCTTCCTCCTGCTATGCAAATGGTCCCAGGATTTCCACACTCACACCACAGGGACACATAATCCAGAGACACCTTGGAATAATCTTCAGCAATTTTCTGTTGCACCCTCTTCATCACATCCCCCAGCTGCTCCAGCTTTCCTCTTCTTTTCTTTTTTCAGGCAAAGGGGTCGATAGTTACTTGTCCTTTCTGCAAATTAATCTGTTTACTGGGATTCAGTGTAATTTCCCTGTTTTCCATATTCATCTGAGCTACCAGTTAGTCACACAGTGAATCGTCTTTGCGTGAGGTGAGCTCTACAGAGAGCTGAACATCAGTCCCTGGACCTCACTCCTGTGGAAGAAGATGCATTGAGATACACAGGAGTGTTCTCTTTGGCAGGTCTTCTGTGAGTCTGGCCCAGGAAGGTCTGTGTTTACTAAAAATATTTGCTCAGAAGACATTATCATCCCAGGTCCAGGGAAGATCTTTCAAATAACCTGGGATATTGTCTCTAGACTAAACTTCTGGGATGTTGCCCATCACCAGATTATTGCTTCTGTTTATATATTTTATTCTTTTGGCTCCTAGCTAATAGACAATAAAGTCTACTGTGCACAGTCTGCTGCCTACAGGTTTCCATTTGCAGCCTGCTCCCTTTGCTCCTAAGTACCTGGTGTCAGCATTTTGGCATGGACCCCTTCCCGAGGGGTGGGTTGGTGGAGGGGAACCAAACCACTGCTTTTTCAGCTATACATTTCTCAGTTTACATGTCCTGCCTTTATATCAGCCTCAAATTATTTATTCAGGCCTCAGCTTAGATTCTCAATGGCTGATTTCTTTTTCCAGAATAACTGCAGTGCTTTAGATAGCAACAAGACCCAATGCACATAAGAGCTCTTTCTCTTTCACAGAGTCACGTTGATAGTGGACAGTTTGTTTAACTTTTGCTGTACAAAGCTGTTAACGTGAAGGGTGTTCTGGCAGAGGTAAGCAGGAAGGGAGTCCATCCCTTTAATTCCATGGCATTTTAGGATAAATTTGATTTCTCAGGGGAAAACCCATTATATGCATACTCCATAAGCAATGAGTCAGTGAGAAGACAGGAACCAGTAAAGATCTGACTGCTCTGTTACAGCCTGAAATTCTTTTCTCACAGAGGAATTTCTGTCAGACACGTAAGTAAAGAATATCTACCTGAACCGTTTTGTTTTTGTTTTTGTTTTTTTTTTTTTAGTAACACTTAAACTGCTGTCCTTTGGACTAGTTTTATCCCCTCCATGGTCAGAGCTCTGTTCTAGCATCAGAAAAAATAATAGAATGTAGCATGCAAAAAATCTGTGCTATACGTGTTGGCTGCAAAGTTGGGGATATAGTGTTTTCCAAGGAAACACTTAGTTTCTAAACGTTTTGCTGCTTCTGGAGAATTTGAGGAGGCTGAGTTGGGAAACTGACTAAACCATTAATTGATATCCAAGTTCAGATGATGTGTTGCAGGGAGGTTGATGCTTTCAGTATGTCATTTCCCATTAGTCTTTTTTTTTGCTGTTCTTTCTTATCATCCTAATTTTTCCTGAACTTCCCTACCCATCACTAAGGCAAGCAGAGTTAAGCATCTGATTTGACCTGAGCAGCTCTGCTGTGCCTTTTCAACTCATGACTGATCAAACCAAATCTCCAATCTCTGGCACAGACCACAAAGGCTGGCTGGGGTCTGAGGAGTTGCAGTAACTACTGTCAAGTGTTTGCCTGACCCATATGATTTTACCCCTCCCTGTCTTATAAGGACATGTATCCTGAGATCAAAGACCCTTCAGCATTTTTATGGGAAGTCAGCTGGAGGCACGTAGGCTGGTTTGGAATACTGTGAATGCTCTGGACACTTTGTGAAGAACAGGCCATCTGCTTCTGCAAAAATGTGTCTGCCTGTGCTGATGAATCCTTCTCCTCTTCTTCAATTTTTCAAAGATCTCTGCTTGATTTAGGACTGTTTTTTCAACAAAATTATGATAAGGTTTCTCTGATAGCATCATAAGGCTGCAACATGGGAAGAGCCAAATTAGGAGAATGGATAAGAAAGCACATCACTGCTAAAAGGCACAGCTGTATTGCTGTGTCCTCTTTACTCTCCCTCTCTGTCACAGTTTCCATCAGGCACTGTTGGTGCTTCTCCCTGTCTTGGAAAGGGCAGCCCACTGCTCTGGAAGCAGCACCTTTGGTTCTGAGTGTGACCGAGCCACCCACCCGTCATGTCCCATGGAGGTGATAGAGGGGACTGGGGCTGGCATCCTGCTGGGTTAGGAAATGAAAAAGAGGCCTTGTTCACAGGGAGGGGAAGGTAAAGCAGACCATGGCCTGCCCCAGCATGGAGTTTGGCTGCTGTGCTGTGACATCAGCAGTGCCAACTCCAGGGCACTGGAGTTTCAGTGTCTGCTTCAGGGGAGCTGCAGCAGTTACAGATGGAGCCATAAACCCAGACTCCTTTAAGCACAGCTACAGCACAATGTATTCCTCCCATAATCCTCCCAGAAGTCTCTCAGACCCCAGGAAATTCAATGAAAGAATTTATGACTATTATTCCCAGTTATTTTACTATAAAGGAAAAATATCTCAACCCAAACCAAATTTGTGTCTGAGATGGTTGGTTTTATAGGTACCACCATATGGCTGAACTGCATTTTGCCTCACTGAGCAGTGTTTTTTTCCTTCTCTTGTTTTTTTTTTTTTTTTTTTCCTCCTGAAGGTAGCGGGAATGAACTGCAGTGTAAATAGCCTTCTTGTCTGCTCAGGGGACCAGCAAAAATTTGATTTCTTCACAGCGGCAATTTTCTTGCAGAGGCAGAGTGGAGCTGTAGCTAGTAAATTGGAGGATACCCTAGGGTGGTGCTTGAAGCCAGGTACGGATCTAATGTGGTAGACACTCACACAAGTTGCACTGTATTCTTACAGCTAGATAAAAATTGTAATGAAAATGAAAAAAACAACCCAAATTGTGTGAAAATTCCAGTGATAGCCAAACCTATGCTGACCTGTTTGTGCAAACACAGACTTGGGGAGCTGTCATGGGGAGCTGCTGCCATTGCCCTGTAGTGAAGCTGTTGGGGCAGAACAGCAAGTTTTCTGGTGAAATGTGGGGACTGGGCCCTGAAGTTTGACATGTGATAAGCAGAGGCACTGTTGGACAACAGGACAGACATGACATCTGAGCTAGAATACAACTTCTTCAGCTCAGATAGATATTAGGAGCTCATTGCAGAGTGCTGAAAAGGGCTACTTGTCTGTGTGTTAGGTGTTGCCTATGCTTGCCTGTGGCCTTAAACCCTTGCTGGTCTGGTGCATCTTTGGACCATCCCCTTCCTGAGCCTCCCTCCTATCCTCTCCCTATCCTCATGACCTTATGTTTAGATCAGCTGTCAGCTGCCATTTTGAAAAGGAAAGCAGCTCTCAGAATACTGATAATTCAGTGTGGGCTGTGATGAAGTAATTTCCTTCTGTATTTATTTTTATTTTTTGGCTGAATTATTTTTAATGCTTGCTGGTTTGTCCATTCAATAACCTCTGCATCGCTTTTCGAGTGCATTCTTTTAACCCGTTCTTCCCGTCCTGTCTCGGTGTCCTCATTTTTTACAATGTGCTTACACAACATTGACTTAACCCACATGCCACTGGGGAGAGGATTCTGCAGAGTCTTCCCTCTGTGCACCAAAACATGGCTACAAATACAGTTGGTCCTGCTCTTTGTGGAAAGCATATTCTGCTATCCTCAGCAGCAGAAATTTAACCAGACACTTCACCCCAATCATAATGGGTTATTTATTGGCTACAGAGAGAGGGTTATTTTCTGGGACTTCAGATAAGGCTGGGGCCAGGAAACAGCTTGCAGTCGTCTCTGCAAATTCATCTAGTCTCTACCATAGTGTTTTGCTATTTCCTCCCTTGTTATCTTCAGAGCAGAGGCCGTCCGGAAGGGGCAGGCTGGTGAGGGCAGCTCAGCCTCCCCAAAATGGACTTTTCCCACATCCTCACAATCTTGTGAGGACAGCAAGCCAGGCTCTGGCAGCCCCTCTCTGGCAACACATGAAGAAAGTTGTCCTGTTTTCCCCGCTCAGCCGAGAGAGCTCTGAGAGCTTTCTAATCAGCTCACTGTCAGCCTGTTTCCTCTCATCATTTAAAATGAGACCGTGTTAAGTTTACAGCTGCCAAAGCTTTTGCTTGGATTCAAAACACCGAGTGTTTGAGAGGCAGATTGGAACTGCCAGGGCAGATTTCTAAGGAGGCAGCCCACAGGGAAGATGGGCCTTTTCCTCTTGTCAAAAATACTCTGAGTGGATGAGAAATCATTGCCCTGGCTAACAAGTTTTACTTGCGATTGTTCTCTTTGAAAACTGGCTGCATATTTTGTTCTCCGTGGTCAGATGTGTACCTTTGTAAGTGAGATGACCTAAAAGTCTGTGCAAATAGGTGAAATTCCCACGGGAGGTGTGTGTTGTTGGGCTTTTGGTTTAATTCATGCATATGCAGGAGACTGCAGGTTTCTCTTGCCCATGGTTTTGGAACCTCACTGGTGTATCAGTACTCAAGGCACACAATTTGCTGGCCTGCTTCTGCTGCTCCAAATGTGAGCATTGGCAGGGTTGAATGATACATCTTTGCTATGAAGAAACAATTCCAACTTTTTTTCACAGGTGCCTAGTTTGCCTTTGAAGATTATAAATCCAGGCAAAAATCTTAAAAAACCTATTGGAGACCACTTGTTTTGGTGTCAGTCTAATTTTTCAGAGAGGCTGCACCTCTCTTTTTCAAAGTGGGCCTCCAAAGCAATGGCAAATAGGAACTGCAGTGTGCAAAATCACCAACACAATGTGCAAATCACCAACATTTGAAAAACATGGCGTAAGTTAGTTACCACTAATGCAAGCATGTCCCCATTACAGCACATCCATCGTCTATGACACAAGTCTTTCTAGCTTGGACACATTACTGAGAGGATACTAACTTGTGGAGTTCAACAGGAACCCTTCTGCAACCTTGTATTGACTCCTCACTTCATTCACATGTACAGTAGAGGAGTTCTGCATTGGCTCAGAGCAAGGGCAGGTAGAATTCTGGTGCAGTCCGTTGGAAAATGGCCTTTCTCACACATTTGAGAAGTTATAGGTAGCTGAGCCTGGACACCAGAATCAATCTGAAGGACAAACTGGAGTCAAATGTAGTCTACACTTCTAAAAAGTCAAAATCCATCCAATAGGGCATGTACAAGTCACAGTGCCTGACTTGTGCTGCAGCTCTTGCACACACTTGGTGTGCAGGAGGAGGGTGAAGTGCACCAGGGGACACCTGGCAGGGTAGAATACAGGGGTGGTGAAGGTCATAGTGGCACAGGGGTGGGATTTGGGGCAGGGTGATGTGGGATAAGGTCTCTTGGATGAAGACTGCATGGGCTGGAAGGGGAAGGAGGGCAGGACCTGGGTTAGAGGTTCATGGGTAGAATGGAATGGTATAATTATTTATAATAATAAATAATTAATATAATTATTATAATGGTATTATTTTGGAGACACTTAGGATTTCTCTCCCAGTCTTGCTGAGAGCCATGCACCATCTAAACTGAACCCTTTAGGGTTTGTTTTTAGGGAAGATTTGGGATTTAGAGTCTTAAATTAGAGTTGAAAATGGCCCAGAGGTGGAAACCATACAGATTGTACAGCAAAGCATAGAAATGGGAAGAGGGGCCCACTTTCAACATCTGTTAGGAGAGACATGCTCTTGTCTTGGGCTTGTTGCATGCAATGACATTATTCCCAACATATTCTGCTCATACCATGTACACATGGAAAAAAGAATCCTTTCTGCTTGTGTGTCATTAACACTTAGCATCAGTCATTGAGGCACTTTTGATCTTCTAAGTTCTGAATTTCATGAAAATCAAAGTGATATTAGTCTTGAAAGTGTTGGACAGCTTCAAACACATGCTTATGTATAACATATAATTGTAAACCTGAGGTTTACACAAGGCAATTTTGCAGCTGAAAGTACACCCTGACATAAACCTGTCAATTTTTTATGATGCTCTCCTTTTACCCTACTTTAGATGTCTGAAAAATATAATATCTATAGTAACATGTATTTTAAAGTAATGATACCAACATTAATAGGACAAATTATGATGCAATATTTAGACTTCATTCGCTTCTTTAAAGTATTTCTTTCATATTACAAAATTTCACTTAGGAAAACTGGTTCTTTTTTTTTTTTGATGTGGGTTAATTCTCCTCCACCTATGGTTACTGAGTTTACCATGTAAAAAGAAACAACAGTTCTTTTAAACACCAGCCTACCTCTAGGATCAGCAAATTAGTTTAATTTCTCCTGGTGCTAGAAATACATAAGCTTTAATCATGAATCAGATACACACCCTCTGAAATATGTTAACTCATCAAAGCAAAGGGCCCACTAGCTTTAAAAGAGAAGCCTTATTATACATCATGTATAATACCTGATATTTATATTATATAGTTTGGTTTCAGTTATGGAGTTTGATGTGTATATATATGTGTGTTTGATGTGTGTATATGCATATACACTGGTTTCAATCCAGGTGTAATGCTGACCTACAGGAGATTGGGTTGGGCCACCTGAAGTTCTCTTTCAGCCTTCTCTAATTATGAAGAAGTAAGATGGGTGCTTTGCCTATAAAAATTCTTCGCAGATTTTATATTTTCTCAGTCTTGGTAAAGACTTGAGTTTATTCAAGTTAATTTTTTGACATTGACTATTCCATGGAGTAAAGGGATTATCCTTTATTGCACCTTCCTTTTGCTGCATTACAAAGGAAGCTAGAATGGGTAACCTGGGAGGATGAAGAGACATTGAACATTGAGGAGTGAAGTTAGGAAAGCCAAAATCCAAATGGAATTTAATCTGGCCAAGGATGCTAAAAAACAGAAGAGATCCTTAGGTACATGGGTGACAAAAGGTAGCCTACAGAAAAGGTGGGCACACTGCTGAAAGAGGTAGGGGACCTGCTCACACAGGATATGGAAAAGGCTGAAGTATGGAGTGTCTTCTTGCCTCAGACGGCACCACAAAGGCTGAGGAAGCTGGCAAATGTCATTGCAAGGCTACTCTTGATAATCTTTGCTCATGGCAACTGGAGAAATACTCAAAGTCTGGAGGAATACAAATGTCATGCCTATCTTCAAAAATATGGCAAGAAGGACCCTGAGAACAGTAGGCCAGTCTCCTCGATCCCTGCAAAGGTGGTGGAGCAGCCCATCCTGGAAACCATTTGCAGGCACATTTGGGAGAAGGCAATCATCAGAAGCAGTCAGCATGTTTTCAAGGGGAAGTAATGTTTTACCAATTTCAATGACTTCTACAGTGAACTACTGGCCTGGTAAATGAGAAGAGAGCAGTGGATGCTGTCCATCTGCGCTTCAGGCCCTGTTGATGTATGGGCTGAATAAGTGGAGAAGCTGGATTGAAAACTGGCTGGGTCCAGAGGGTGATTAATGGCATGAAGTCTAGTTGAAGGCCAAGAACTGGCACTATACCCCAGGAGACAACCCTGAATCTGGTCCTGTTTCCGTTTTCTCTAATGATCTGGATGGGGGGCCAGAGTGCACCCTCAGAAAATTTGCTGATGACACAGGAGCTGGGAGGAGTGGTTGATATTGCAGAGGGTGGTGCTGCCATCCAGAGGGACCAAAACAGACTGGAGAAATGTGTTGAAAGAAGCCTCATGAAATTCCATGTGGATAAGCACCAAATCCCTCAGCTGGGGAGAAACAATCCCAGGTGCCAGTGTATGCTGAGGGTCACCTTGCTGGAAAGCACCTTGGCAGGAAAGGACCTGGTAGTCCTGGCACATGCCAAGCTAAATTTGAGTGAGCAATGTGTCTTTGCAACAGAACAGGCCAATGGTGTCCTCAGCTGCTGGAGCATTGCCAGCAGGTTGAGAGGGTGATCCTGCTACTCTGCTCTGCATTGGTGAGTCCACATCTGGAGTGCTGTGCCCAGTTCTGTGTTCCTCAGTACAAAAAAGAGAAGGACACACTAGAGAGTGTTCAATGAGACACCACAAAAATTATTAAGGGACTAAAGCATTTAATCTCTGAGGAAAGGATGTGGGACCTGGAACTGTTTAATCTGGAGATAACTGAAGGGGTCTGTGTCTATAATCTTATTAACATGTTTAAATACCTGAAAGGAGGGTGCAAAGAAGATGGAGCCAGACTCTTTTCAGTGGTGCTCAGTGACAGGTTCAGAGGGAATGGGCACTGACTGAAACACCAGAGGTTACCTCTGAACATCAGGAAACACTTTTCCACAGCGAGGATGACGGAGTACCAGCACAGGTTTCCCAGGGAAGTAGTGGAGTCTTCATCCTTAGAGACACAGTCATGGGCAGCTGGCTGTAGGTGGCCCTGTTCGAGAAGGGGTTTTGGACCAGATGACTTCCAGAAGTCCCATCTAACCTCAAACATCCTGTGAGCCTGTGCTTATATTTAATTTTAAGCCCTTGTTTTTGTTCAATTTTTCTGTGATCACTGTCTCAGGAAAACCATTTACTCATTTTTTGCAAAAGTGCTGCAAAGCATTGTCCATCTTGTGCATAGAAGAGAGTAGGATTTACTTGCACAATGGACGTATTTTCTATTTATAAAATCTGGCCCATTGTTTTGCTTCTACAGCAAATCACCAGAGTGTCTGAGCCCATCTGCTTTTAAGAATCCTTAGTGTTCCTCTGGGAACAATAAACAGCATGCTACCAAGAGCCTGTGAAACTGGATTGTAGTTTTCATGTATTTCTGTTCACAAACAGAGAAGTAACTGAAATGCTTTTGTGCAGGAGTGTTGCTTGGGCGTTTGCCTGGAGATGTTGGCTATCTCTGCATTTCCTGTGCCTGACAGGGAATGGGTGTCCTAACATAATTTTACACCTTTCAGAGAGATCCTCTCTCCACATCCCAGGTTTTGGCATTTGTAATTTCACTGCTGGCCCCATTAGGTTTGAAAAACTCCTGTGTTTTTTCCTGTGTCCAAAGAAGGGCAATGAATCTGGTGGAGGGTCTGGATCACAAGTCTGATGAGGAATGGCCTGAGGAAACTGGAGGTGTTTTGTCTGGAGAAAAGGAGGGTCAGGGAAAAGTTTATTGCTCTCCACAACTACCTGAAAGGAGGTTGTAGTGAGGTGGGGTCAGTCTCTCAGGTAACAAGTGACAGGACCAGACTAAATGACCTCAAGTTTCACCAGGGGAGGTTTAGATTGGATTTTAGGAAAAATTCTCCACTGAAAGGGTTGTCAAACACTGGAACAGACTACCCAAGGAAATGGTTGAGTCACCATTCCGGGAGGTAAAAGACATGTAGATATTGGAACTTAGGGAAATGGTTTAGTGGTGGACGAAGCAGTTCTGGGTGAATGGTTGGACTCAATGAACTTCAAGACCTTTTTCAGCCTAAATGGGTCTATGATTCCCTCTGACATCTGGAGGTCCAAATCACTGCTCCTGGGGCAGGTCTTCTCTGCTCCATTTGCCATTGCTGTCTCCAGATAACCTCCTGTCTTTCCAGCCTCACTCAAATGACCATGAGCTAACTTGAGGAGAGAATTTATTTCATCTAGGGGGATTCTCAACACAAACAGAAGAAAAAAGGTCAGAAGTCCAAAAGTGTAATTACAATCCAAGTCAAGGCTTAACTCCCAAACTGCCTGGTGCTGCTCACCTGTGGTTTCTGGGGTCCATCCCAACTTCCCAGACCAACAGGAGGTAGGTTCAGAGGGCTCCTTTCTCCCTACCCCCGGCTAAATACTGAATGAATGTAATCAACTACACAATCCAAGGGACTGTGGACTATCAAACATCGAGCTTTTTTTAGTACCACACACTGTTTAACCTCAGTGATTGATGGATGTGGGGAATAGATGGGACTGCTGCTGAAGATCAACACCCTCAGGCCCTCAATTAAGGCATCTGAAGTCACAATAAATTTTTCCAGGCAAGCAAAATGAGAGACAAGTAGTTCCCAGTAGTTCCAAACAAATCAAATGCTTTTTATCAGGCACATCATAGTTCTTCTTTATGCAACACAAGGAAGCAGAAATAGCTCAGACCCATGAAATAGTTTCCAAGTATCTGCAGTTACCTGGGGGTCTTTGACTCGATTCAATCAGGAATGTCAAGAAACTGTGTTTGTAATGTTGCCAGCCACTAACATGGGAGCAACTCTGTGGGCACAAATTGAAATGTGACCTAATCAGAGAGCTGCGGGAGAAGCAAGATGATTAAAAAGGAGGCACATTGGATGTGACGGAGATCAGTGCAGACAGGAAAGGAGAAGGAGATCAGTAGTCTCTTCAAGCTTGCTTAAAATTCGTCCTGCCCAGTTGAATACTGGTGTGAATGCAGTAGTGAGTTCTGAAATGAAATGAACAGTTTATGTCAAAATAATGCAACAAATTCGAGCCCCAAGTAAATGTAGGAACACAAGTTCTGCACTGTGCCTGAGGCCCTGATCCTGTGGATGATTACATGCATGAAAAAGCCCAGTGAATGCAAGTCTATTCATGCATGCACAAACACTTGCAGGATTGGGGTTTTATTGTGCATCCCTTGCAATCTACTGGATGGTATAGACATCAGCCTGAACTGTGGCCTGTGTTTTCTCAGGAATAGTTAGAAAACTAAACAAAACACATAACAAACCTGAGGCACATTTCACATCTGAGTCACTGAAAGTTTGCACAGTAAACACAAGTATTCAAAACTGGACAAGTTTATTTTCCACAAGGCAAGCCGGTTTTGTAATTTTTTTCAACTTATAAGGAAAGGGAAGAAATTCCTCCCCCACTTCTCTGCCCATACATTTCCCTTGTCTGTGAGTCTTTAGAAGGCTATGAAGCTGGACCAGGAGCAAACAAGAACTTTCTTTAATGAATAAATATTTACAACTGCCAACTTGGATACCTAAGGCTGAGGCTGATTTCTTTGAAACATGCACCGGAAACTCTCAGGACTTGATCCTGCCTGGACTAAAATGTATCCTGGAGCAGCAGCTGCTCCTCATAATGCATGTCTGAAATCTTGAGCAGGACCTCAGAGCACATTGACAGAACTGGGTTGGCCTATTTGTGCTGCATAATTCAAACCATTCTGCATGTGCCATCAGAACACATCTGTTTCACTATACTTGGTGTCCTTCCTGTGATTCTTGTAATTCCTTGATGTAAAACTTCTCACTTGTTTGGCCAGTGCTTTCCTGGGGCCTAATGTTGACCTCTGAAGCATGAGCCTGAGGCTGGACAGTGCCAATGGAGGTGAATCCCTGGCTATGGGGCTGATTGTGAGGCTGCAGAATCAGTGATTCCTCAACTGGGCAGCTGGTGAAATGTCAGAGTATGTCCCTGATGTCTTTGGTCAATCTGATTCTTGTGTGGTAAGAGAATTGAGACGAAGGGGGCTAAATAATTTTTTTTTTTTTTTAGGTAGAACAAAAGTAGCATAAATTAAGAACTTAAAATATGAATGCAATATAAGGCTGCTGGTAATAAATAGAACAGAAGATAATTTGGCAAGTCCAAAATTGTAATGTAATATGTCCCCAAGTGAGGCATATTTGTAAGCTTACTGTAATGCCATTTTCTGAGGAGCTCTCCTTTTTATTTATGGTCTTGACTCTCCGCAGCATAAAATTTAAGGTCTTATTGAGTTGTGTAAAGGGCATAGGATCAGCATTCACAAGGCATGAGATAACTTCTCATCTTCTTCAGTGAGTGACCCTGTGAGCCAACCCCTGCCACTTCACTCTGTCCACCTTCTGCTCCTCAAGGACGAGGGTGAATGCTGGGTCCAGCTGATGGGTTGCTCTGTTGGCAAAGAGCTTTATTTCAGCTCCCAGAGATATGATGGCAAACAGCTCCTGCAGTGGGTTTCCTGTAGATGAGTTTCTAGTATCTCCAGACTCTCTAAATCTCAAGTCTGGGATTGGATCTGGGAACAGAATGCACAAAACTGCCAACACACAGAAATCAGAGAGGAAAAGGTGAGAGGGCTACGTGCCTCTGCTGGGGCAGTCCTCTCCAGAAGAGTTAGTTGTACTAGTTTGGAGGGTCTTGTTTGATTGTTTTTTCTGTTAATTTTTCTCCTTGGTACAAGTTGAGTTGCTTAATACTGTAAGCAACAAAGATTTATGGAGAAAATGGATTGTCCTGATTCCTTATGTGGGAAAGTATCACCATAAATTTATTTCCATCTTTACTTTCCAGCTACCTTGTCTTTTCTGCGCACTCAGAAATTTTGGCTGTGGTTCCGAAGCCCAGTTCTGCCGCCACATAAAAGCTCAGGGAAGAAGGAAGCTCTCAAGAAGGATATTATCACCATGAGAAACGGAACTCAGGGAGCTGGAAAAGCCTTTTGGTTCTGATTCAAAACATTCCTGGAGTGGGGTTTCAGGGCTTACACTGGAAGCAGTTTGCTGCAGTCAAGATGTGCATGGTGCCCACAAATGCCTCCTTGTCCATCCCCCGGGTGCCAGTACATGGGTGCCATGCCACGGTCACACACATCTCCATTTCACTTCTGCTCTTTCTCTCCTTTCCTTGTCATTGAGCATTTGGTTAGCATAAGGAAAGGTGCCACATCTGCCCCATGACAGTGCCTTTACATCCCTCCTCCCCACCCACCTCTGGCTTGCTCCTTACCCCAATCACACAGGATGAAAACCACACTGAGAAGAACAGGGTCTCCCAGTTATTATTGTGAATGTGTGTGGACCCCTTTGCCTGCAGCCACTTTGGTGCCCTCCACTCCCACCCTTCACCCCTGTCCCCACCAGGTCCTCCCTGGGTGTTCAGTCCCTGTTGGCCATGACCAGCCTGGTGTCTCTGTGTCAGGGGCACGTCCAGGATGCAGCACAGCCCCCTGGCCCATGTCAGGGCCAGGCCTGGCTGTGAGTTCCCAATGCACTCCTAATTTATACCTTTGTGACCAGGCTAGGGATTTCCACATGGATCTGCTGAAAATGTGGTTTACATCTTGACACAGGCAACTTCTGTCACAGAGAGAGATCCAGGGGCAACATACAGTTGTGTGAACAGGAATAGAATCCTCTATGGAGGTTAACATGTTTATTATTTGTGGGTAGCAGTTTTGAACAAGAATTCCTTCCTATTTTGACTTCAGTGGTGTGGACACAGCTCCCAGTTGTAGGCTCTGGTGCCTCTCTATCCAGCCCTGTTTGCACTGAGGCTGATGATCAGTATAAACACTTGGTTGAGAAACACTGAGAGATTACTTATTTCTCCAATAGTTAAAAGAGTATGGTAAAGCAGTTTGTTAACTGAAAAATCAGTCCAAACTTTAGAGCATGATAATTTAGTTCAGATGTACCTCTGTTCACCTCCCACAACACCAACATACTTCCTGTCACATTTGTCACAGAAAAAACTTTCTCTAAGAAAGAGGGGAAAAAAACTAGGTCAGTCCAAAATGTATAGTTAGTTCTCCTTTAACTCTGAAATGGCATCTAAGTGACCAAAATACTTCAAGAACTAGAGAAAAGTGCTGTAAATCCCCTTCTCATTCAGCAGGTTGTTACTATGGAGCTATATAACTTCAGGCCGAACTAGCTATATAACAGCTATATAAGAAAATAAAAAAGCCAGAAGATAGCAATGTGAGCCAGCTTGTTCTGAGTATGAGCTTGTATTCTGCTCTAACATCCTCTTAATGACATTCTCAATTGAAAAAAATAGTTATGCAAACAATTAATTTATTCAAATTTGTTTTCTGCAAATGGAGTGACTAGCTCTAGGTGTGTTTCACCAAAAAAATGCTCCTTGGCCTTAAACCTGCTCATCCTGAGGAAGTGTGCTTGAGCTAGATGCACAGACTGCCTTGTTCTGCAGTTCTCAAAGCATTTTCTTTTGATGTTTTGCATGTGCCACATTCTGGGAGAGGAGGCAGAAAAGAACACTTCACTTGGGGGTAGCTCTCCAGCCCTACACAGGCAGGGGCTTGCACAGCTTTGGTGCATTTCCTTGTGGCCCACTGGCCCTTGGAGAGAAGCTCACACAGACCCAGTGCTCCTGGCTCACTTTCTTACTCACCTGTACAACTGAGACAATTGCTAAGATGAAATGTAGGTACTAGCATTTGTTTTAAACACAAACCCAAATACTCCCTGACAAAATGGCCCTCCTTGTTTTTAAGATAATACACATCAGAATGAAATGTAAGGTTAGCCTGGCTTTTTCTCAGCTTAAGTACATACTTGCCTGTTGCCTGGCTATTCACCATGTCCAGTGTGAAAAACAAACCAGCTGTGCTGCCACTCTGATAGGTAGCAGTCCAGGTTTGCCTCTGGGCAGATATTTACTGCTACATCTGGCTTTGTTTTGCCATACTGCTAACCTCCCTTTTCCTATCTACATTTGTTTTGTTTTTATTAAATTTTCCCTCTGAATAGTCTAGTTTGTATTTCTAATGTCAACAATTGCTTTTATCACAGATAATAACTTCCTCTGACAAAAGCTCTAGCATCCTGTGTGCATTTCAAATCCATTTTATGGACAAATATTGTAGTACAATATTGGGTCATGCATGCAATTGTATGTATTTATAGTAATCATATTCTAAGGCATGAGAGCCAAGAAGTAAGCTGGTTGCCAATTTTCTTAATCATGTATTTAGCTGACAACTTCTGCTAAAGCTTAATGAAGTTTACATTGTGATATTGTGATGTTTATGAAGTAATTTATGTGGTATGCTTAAGCATTCTATAAAAGCAACTATAAAAAACCAAACTATTCCTTTAACTTGCCACAAGAGGTAAAATCTGGAATCTCTAGAGAGAATAAGCATGTATTGATATATGGATTGGAAAAGGAATCTGGACACCTCAATTAAAGAAGACAGATGACTTCCTTTTTATTAAGTAGGACACAGAAATTGTGTCTCGTCTCGTTTACCAATACTGCCACAGGCTTTATGCAATTAATTTGCCCTTCTGGAGCTTTGTGTCCCATATATGCAATACATCACAAAGGGACTGTGAGATGGAGCAATGCTTGTAAGAAATGTTGAGACCTGCTCTTGGAAGGTACCAAAAAAGGCTTTATTTATTTGGTTCATGTATGTATGTATTTGGTTCATTTCAGTTGAGAGTTAAGAGTGACACAGCTATTTCTTCCTCTGGAATGAAACAAACTTATCCAAAATGGTCTGGATCCCCTTCAATGACTGGTGTTTCCTTCTCTAGCATGTACTAAGTGAAGAAAGACAGAATATCCATAAGACTCTGTTTAAATGCAGCTTCTGCTAGTACAGACAGCTCAGGACAGCAAGGAACATTTGATTTTCTTTCTGTGTCTCCATTGCTCTAAATGAAAAACTTCTTTGAGTCATTCACATGGGCCTGACTTGGCCCATACTTGGCCCATACTTTTTTGGCATCTACAGTAAAATTTAGCGTTCTTTCCTGATTCCACTACATCAGGATAAGAGTTTTTTAGTGATAGCTCTTTTCTGAGCTATTTAGATCACTATCTGGATTCCTTGTACCCTCTGCAAAGTGTTGCTCTCTATTGATGATGCGGTCATCATGCCATCAAACAAAATCCACCTAGCACTGAGACTTTGCCTGGTTTTCCTGAGAGAGCTTAGAAATATGCTCCCTTGGCCTCCCTTGGCTACAGAAATTTTCTACAGCATCTCATTCACAGCAGTCACATAGGAAATCCTGATGCATTTTGTCTGTGAGCTGACAGGACTTTATCATGGCATTTAGGAGGTGCTCGGGCAGGCAGATGTTAATGCTTGAGAGAGTGTATCTGCAGCCAGCACATATCCTCTTAGCTTGTATGTAGCTTGCAAAGTTGAAGCTTTCAGCTCAAAAAAATCACTTTACCATTGTATTTTCTTCCCCCAGTACTGTTACAAACTGTGCCCTTTCCCATGTGCTTTTTTTTCATGCAGACATTTTTCACATGCTTTCTTGGATCACCTCTGGAAACCTTCTTCACCTTCTTATCTGCTTTGCTCTGTGTCAGGTTTTCTGGGGACACCATGGTTTTTGAAATTACTTAACATGAATAATGGTCCCACTGGCTTTCAAGCTGAATCCTTTTGTTGACAGTATCTGGAGTATCCATTGCTCTGATAACTAACTCCTGGTTGCCCTTCTAGCACTCTGCTCAGATCACTGGCAAACTTTGGACTCATTCCCTGCTGTGTGCCCTTCTTTGTGGACCCTGATCTTGAGCTTCACTCAGTTTTATGTTTTGGGTCCCTTTTCTGACTATTGACTGGTAAATTTGAATTCCAGAAGAAGAGTGAAGTAATGTCCAATCTCCATGTAGCCTGCTGCTCTGAGCATCTTGTTTTGGAATTGATCCCACCCCACTTTCCAAGTGTTTCATGGCTCCACTCTGCCTTGGTACATCTGGATGGTCCCATGGGAGCACAGGTGTTGAGGGCAGTCCAGTGTCACCTTTGAACACCTGGCTAAGGAGCGGCTGATGGAGCTACCACCCATGTCGTGAGTTTTTGTCCATTTCCATGCATGCTGGATTTATCACTTCACTGAACAGCTCATGCTCATCAAGCCCAGACATGCAATAGGGAGCTCCTGACAGTGCTGACACCCTTGCACTCACCACACCCAAGATGTGTCCTAGAGATGCTTTGGTTTTGCTGTAACCAGTGCTGGGTGGAAATGTTCTCTACACTGTTCCTACCTCTTGCTCTCTTCTTTACACTCAGTCCTCCCTCATGTAACTCCACACCCTTTCTGGCTCATGTCCTTGGAGGCGCCACTGTGAATCCATTTGAAACTAAGCACAGATTCAAAAAGGAAAAAAGAAAAAAAAAACCTAACATTTTTAAAGATGGGTTATCTTCTTAGTCTGTATTTGATCTTATCACAGGAAGAGTGGTGTTGGCACAGAGTCAGGGCCTGTGCAATAGAGTATCTGAGTGGGAATGAGAAATGGGAATGGACATTACATTCAGGAAAACACCAAATGCTGTCTTTGCTGCATATCTTAAATCAGGAACTCAGAGACTGTGACAAGCTGATCTGCAGACTCACTTCTGAGGTGAAGAAAAGTCTTCATCCTCTTAGGAGGTTCCAGCATTCTCAGCCACATCATGAAGCAGGATACAAAGGCTTTTTAACATCACTGGGAGAAAAGGAATCGTCCCTTTGCAGTTTTGTTTCTGTGCCCTCTGGTGCTGCAGGTCTGGATACTGAGGTGTATGTTCTGCCTCTGCAGCATGTGAAGAAGAGTTTACAAGGGAAGCAAACTCTCCATTTTGCTGATGATCTTGGGGAAAAGGGAACAGATTGCAGGTTGCTGTTTATCATCAGAGATCTCATGGGTCCCTCCCTGCGGTGGGCTCTGGATAGGAACAGCCTCTATATGTTTAGTTTTTGCTTAGAATAGATGTGCAATAGATCTTTCCATAGAAAACACTTGTTAATTAGAGGAGAAGCCAGAGATGGGCAGACTGGGAAAGGTCAGAGCTCTGGAAAATGTTTGTCAATTTGAATATATCTAAAATTAGGCAAAGTAAGTGGGTGTGTGGGGCTAACCAGATGGTTTGTTTAGAGAAATCCTTGGAGGCTTTTGAGCCTGGTATAACCAGGAGGTGCTCTTTTCAGGACACCACTAGACCTTTTATAGCCTACACAAGGGGCCAAGACTTTGGCCACACCACTGCCTGGGCTTTTCCAACCACTTATTCCACTAAAATTCAAGCTAGAGCCTCTATGTCACAACATAAGTAGTGGCAAGGACCTTTCTGGTTTATGTGTCTGGGTAACAGCACATTCATTGAGTTGACCTATGTGATGTCTCTTAGTCTGTGTTATGTTTTCTGATACAGTAGAGTCCTTTATTCAGCTCCCAAGCCAGTGGAAGGATGCTCCTGAGGACTGCAAGCAGCCAGGGAAAGATAACTATTTAAAGAGAAACAGAGTAGCAACTGAAGAGGATGGAAGTCATAGCAAATGTTTAACACTTGCATTTATAGCCTACCTACAGATATTTTTTGTATTCTCAGAAATTTTTAGGCAGTTATGAGATATATTGGCTGACTATAAAGTTAACATTGCACTTCATCATTTGAGAGACACATTAGAAAATCTTGTATCTTGTTCTGTTTTTTTCCCCAATTCACAGAGACCTATCCTGTCTTACTTGATTGCCTCTTACTAAAGAGTCTTGAAACACCATCTCTTGGCACCTCTAGGAGTTTCTAATTTCATACAAAATTTATCATGCTTGGAAATACCAGAGTGCATGGGTTTAAAATCAGATTTCCACAGTTGTGTGGTGGAGGGAACTCACAGGAGGACAGAAAGAGCCAAGAATATGACTGAAGCAGAATCACTTTGAATCCAGAGGGAATACTGGTGATACTTGCTTGGTTTTAAATGAAACCACTCTGACACAGCTTGTCTGTCAGTTGTGATACAAGTTTATATACTGTTTTAAAAGCAGTTAATTTATTCTACAGGTTGAAAGTGCTTCAGCCAAGTTTTCTTCATTATGGAAGCAAATTTTGACACATCCTAGCTGATGATGGCAAGGTGACAAACCCTTGTTTTTTTCTTTTTTTTTTTTTTTTTCTTGTCACAATGTTTGAGCTGTTCAATTCCCATCCCTAATGAGGAGTTAGTTTTCAAACATATCTCTGCCTGTCTCAGACTGTTGATGCTCAGGAATTTAGAGAAATTTGTGTACAGAAAAACAGAAATTAAATTCTTTTTGTTATTTTCTATGACATTTTTACTCTGGGATTTGTGTTAGTATTCTCCTGCCAGAATGCTCTGCTGAGCCTGGAAGAGCACAGCTCCCAGGGTGCGAAGGGGTTTTGCTCACTGGGCATTTGGAGGCACTCAAAGTGCAGTTTGTCTAGAGGACCCATTGGTATTGACCAGATTGATGCCTCTGGCTGTAGCTCCACCAAGACTGGTGACAGTCACCATCCCTTGAGCAGGAGAGGTTGGTGGGGGGGAGCTTCCTGCTGGCACTGTGCTGCTGGTTGGGGTGGGTGGAGGTAGGTGGGGAGAAAAGTACAGCAGCTCTCTAAATTTCCCATGTAAACCTAAGCCTCTGCCCCACGCTCATCCCCTCACCAACAGGGGTGTCTTTAAAAAGATCATTGATTCTCTGAAATGCACATCTATCAGTGGGCAGCTGGTTGGTGTTTCAGGGAACCCTGGCTCTGGTAAGCATGTTTTATGGGCCTGCTGTTGCAGTGGTTATTGCTAACAGATTTCCCACCACTGCATCCCAGCAGGGTACCTCATATCTCTCTGCAACTTGGGATGATGTTTCCTCTTGTGAAAGTTGTATTTTATGTTGAGGAATTTCCAGGCTGCTGATCAGAAAATACGAACATTTCTAGATCTCCTTATCAGAATTACAGCAGTGGGAATGCTGAAAGAGTCACTGAGGGGAAAAAAAAAAAAAAAAAAAAACCAAAAAAAAACCTTCTGGCCACAGACTCCTGACTGGAAGATAATTTACAGTACTGCTGTTATAGAGTGTTGCACACAACCATGAGCAGGTTTTGGTGGATTAGAAATCACTCCTTTCTTCACAGCCCAAGACTTTACATCAACCTCCACTGATGCCAATAAACTGGGTGAAGTCCAAACTCCTTACTTATATGGGCCTGAGGAGTTGAGAAATGGCTGTGGCTTGAGAGCTGTCTTGGTCTCCTGTCTTCTCACAGTCACCTCCACACCAGCCTTTGGACAAGATGTTTGCAGAGCAGTTCTTTCCCTTTGGTGCAGGATCATGACCCCCTCCTCATGGTTTCTGTGCAGAGGCACTATGTGGTGGTTTCCCCAAAAGCTCTGAGTGGCAGATCAATAATTTTGGGATACACCTTCTTTAGTTTTAGTAAGTGTCATGCTTGAGTTTACAGCCGGTTTAGGTACCCCGGATTGTCTTAATCATTCATGAGAGAAACTGGTCCTTCTAGAGACGTATTTTGGATGGAAGAAAGCATGTGGAAAGAGCTCAGTGCTGCACATCCAGAAACAGACATCCACCCTGTGACTAAGTCCCAACTAATTTGGAGCTAGTTTTCCCTGCATTCCAGAGGAGGGAGACTGGTGACTTGGGAGGATGGTTACTCCACTCTCTTGGAGTCCTCCCTTGCACTGTCCACAGAGGTAGCTGAGATGACCCCAGCAGACTGAGCCCTCACCTTTCAGGTGTTGGATGAGCTCAATCCCGCTCCACCTGCAGATGGAACTGAAGGATTTTGCTGCTGCCTTGCTGCAGCATGGCCCATTCCAGGAGGGCTCAGCCTCTGCCTTCTGGGAGGTGTCACCATGCCAACTGCTCACCGTCCCTCTGGGCCTAAGAATACCCTGGAGAAGGCAGTGCACCCATCAGCATGAGGTTCATGACCTCTCCTCTGATCAGCATTTGAGAGCCACTCAGCTCTCCAAATCTTCAGCTTCCATGAGATTTCACATCCCCCTCCGTGGGATTCCATATGTTGCTCTGGGTAAATATTTCAGCTGGGGATTAGCAGAGGCTTCTCTCATGGCAGTAAAACACTGTCAGGGGTCCACAGGATCTTCCTGAATGGGGCAGTGTTGAGCACCAGGGTACTGCTATGCTGGAAATAATATATGCTCATATCGAATTAGATGTGACCTGAATTCTAGCTAAGACAGTCACTGGAATCTTACTGCTGCAGAACCAGAAGTGGACTTGAATTTCTTTCCCATCGTGGAACAAAGTAGCACTGGGAGACATGTCTATCATCTGAAGCAGTGGAAATCACTTAAAAACTGCTAATGGAGAGAAGCTGAAGTGGTAGAAACTGCCTGACTTTGCCTCTGGATCACAGTTCCTGCGTGCACTGAGGGAGAAGGTTGTGTGTCAAGATTGCTCTCCTTTAATGAAAAATGCATTAGGGAGGCCAAAACATGAAGAGCTCTCTAAATAAAAGGCAAACAGATAAGATGCAGTTTCCTATGATCTCTCCAGAGTCACATTGTCTCATCTTCATAATTTAATTACAGACGCAAAGCTCAGTAAGTTGCTAAAGTAAACTGTCCCAAAACAGAACAAATATTCTGGGCACAGAAGCTGTCTTCTGATAAAGTTTTACATTTTCCTGTGAAAAGAAATGTGAATAGATTTACTGGAGGCATTTTTATTTTTTGTAAACTATGTGCACTTCTTTTGGGGTTTGTTTACTGGCCTGGGTCTTCTATCTGTGTCTCAAGAGCCCTTAGCAATGTTGCTTTATTTTGACAAAGCTTTTCTAACAGCCATAATATAGTTGCTGTATTTTGAATCACCTTGCACACAACCAAACAATCCAGAATGTATTTGTCTCAGCTTGCAAACATTTCTGTAAACAGTTGACTCAATTTATGTTCACTCAGACCATATTCAGCAACTTTCCTCATTATTTTTGCCTGAAACTCAGCTTGAAAGAATTGTTCTGAATTAGAAGTTGGAGGAATAGGTATGAAACTTTTTCCTACTAGTTCATTAACCCTGTTTAATAGATTTTGTGGGAGAGTATTTTCTCTATACAGTGATTATTTAAGCAATAGTTTCTATTTTTTTGAAATATTTATAAACCACCAAGTTCCTCTGATATTTATTGGCACCTTGGAGCAATTTATTGTACATATAATGGAAAGGAATGGATAAAGTTAAGTCTCTTATAAAACCAGAGTATTTTTATTTGTTCTTTAAATATTTTTGTGCAACTTCTGAAGCTGGTGTACAAAAGAGTGTTGTGCTCTTGTACTTGTTTATCTTTACTTTGTTAGTGGATCCTTTCTGGTGTCATGCTTTGTTCATGGCTCAAAAAAAGTCATTAGGATTAGAGTCAAACATTAACCTTGTGACCTTCTTGTTTATATACCTACTGTAAGTCTGTCCTGCTTGTATTTCTGCAGTTAGTAAAAGCAAACTTGTGTGCATAGTCCCTGGCTGACAGTGGGCAAACTGAAATGTTTGTCAAGATCACTGATACCACATCTCTTCAAAACTAAATCTTCAAAGGCATGTCAGTGGCTGAGATTAAATGAGAAGGAGGCTTTTAAAATGCATATGTCTGCCTCCTTTCAAAAATAATAAACTGACAAAAAATAGCATTGTTACCCAAGGTGGTCATGCACAGTGCAATAAATGGAAGACGAATACACATTTCAATGTTGGCTCCACTTAGTAAATGGATACAGGCTATAAAATTCAAAGAAAAAAAATCCTCAACATCTGTGCCTGTCACAGTGCCCAGGACAATGTACCTTGATAAAATGGAAAAGGACTGGAAATCCCACATGTTCCTGCTGTTTTTGATAAACCTTTTTCTCACCATTCCTTGGGCTTTTTCTCCATGTGTGGGAGAGGAAAGTCACTGACTGGTCTTAGGATGGAAAATGTTTGAATGCAGCTACAGTGGGTATTACCAAAGGATGCTGCTTTGGCTTGTTAATTTCCATGTGTCAGGGCTTCCTGAAAACGGTACATTGGGAAGTTGTGGAAAGCTTTTAGGTTTGTCCATTCTCAGCAATAAAACCCGACAGGAAAATACCAATGTCCCACAGCCCCTCACAAAGCTGTACTATCAAGGGATGCTCCCAGGGAAGGGGCTGGGCACAGAGGTTGCCATGGGGCAGAAGATTGCAGTGCTGCCAAAGGCTGGGTGCTCCTTCTGCTGCTGGCTGAACAGCTTTACCTGTTCCTTGGCCCTGCAGCTGCAATGGCCAAATGTCACCATCAGATCTGACTCCCCTGGGACTCACTCTGGGGTCACCAATTGCTGGTGAGTCCATCTGCAAAGATGCCAAATTACCCCTCTGTCTGTTGCACTTGCAGCTCAGCTTGCACCTGGGCAAATGAAAGGAGAACAACAAAAACAGGACCTCACCTGGTGTAATGTACTTCTTTTCATTCTGTGTCAGGCAGCACTGAATCATGCCCTGGCTTGCCAGAATGGATTTGCTTGCTGGCTTGGGTGTGGCCAGAAGGACATTGGTGTGCAGGAGCACTTATCTGCCAGCAGCTCTTCTCTTGGGGATGTCTCACAAGGACCTGCTGGGAGCCTGGCTCCTGCTCAGCTGCTGCAGCTCAGTGTCACCGTGCACACCTTGACTAAGTACCTACAGACACAGGCTGCTGTTGCTACATTTAATTTTATTTTTTGTACCAGATGCTGTATCTTATCTCAGTGACAATGGGGCCTGGACTTCTCCCCTCTGTGCCTGTTTTCATGTGCCCAGAAAAAGGACTGCTGCTGGTGTGAAGGCAGCAGCAAGGCTGGGGCAGCCAGCCAAATCCCACCAAACCTCCCTTCCCTGTTCCCTCAATTTGTTCACCTCACAGGGCCACCTTTCCCCTACAAGCTTCCACTGCTGTGGTTGCAGCTGCCTCCTTCACTGGCTTCCCTTCCCATCCCAAGGCAAATGCATCTTACCCTCCTCCTATCCTTCCCTCCTGTGCATGCTCATATGTCTGCTGTGCCAGGCTCAGAAGAGAATATTTGATTGCAGCAACATCCTTAGGAGAGCAGAGTGTTCCGTAATTCCATTATCAAACACATCATGTGTTTTGATCACACGGGGAAATTAATTCAGTCCATCAGTGCATGTTTATTGCCAGTACAAACCTCAGCAAGACTTTTAAAGAAAAATCCCTAACAAAGCAATTTCTCTGTAAGTTGGTATATTTTAAAATTAATACACTTTTTTTTCCAGTCAGTGAAAGCCTCAGTACTGTTAAGTCCCCAAACACTTAACAATCCCTGCAGACAGCATTGCAAATTTTGAACATCTCCTTGATGGATATAAAATACAGTTATCAGTGCAAAAAGTGTTTGAGTAGGGCTCCATCTGTGGAAAAGTAGGGTCAAGCAGACATAACATTCTGGTCAAAAATAATCTTTCTAAATTATGCTCTTGTGCTTTTCAGTGAGTGGGGGATACTGTCTCCAAGGTAGGGACTACTTTCAAAGTGCAGATAAACACAACCTTAGCCTGGAAAGAGATGTAAGAAAGCCAGAGAGATGTATAACCAGATTAAATTTTTGCTCCAGTGAAATCATACCATGATTCTATATAATTTTTTTGTCTTATAGGGTAAGCTTCTGAAACTTTTTTCATTTCTGCTCAATCTTTAGTGGATGTGAGAGTTGCAGGTGAATTACTAAAGGGAGAAGTCTGTAGATGACAGATAGCTCTTAACCACAGAATAATTTCTCAGGGATACAAAATAAAAAGACTAAAGAGAAAAAGGAGCCAACTTTGAGACAACAAGGTACTAACATAAAACAGAGCTATAATGACAGAGCAGGCTTTGCTTGAGAACTCTATGGATGTGTGGGGAGATGAGGAGATGGATGGGACAAAGAAACAAAATTTCTGGAAACAATGAGACTTGGAAACCACTGCCTGCTGTCTGTCCCTGTCCTGTCCTGCCAGGGTCCTCATTCTTTTTCCCCAGAACTTCTTTTTGCTCTGCAAAACTTTCTATCTTTACTGCTTACTAATCTTTAAAACTTACATGGTTAATTTCAGTTCTGGGTCAGATGTTGACTCTCTCAGTCAGAAAATGGGAATATTTGCCATGTGGAGAAAATGTTTTGATTATATAGGCAGACCTCTTGTTTGTATAAAAACAAGAAGAAAGTTGGTTAAATAATGTCTGCTAATCATGTGAATGAGATAATGTATAAAGATAATCTATGAGTGTGTGTGTGTAGATGTGCATTTGTGTGTAACCCCAGTGTAGCTCTCCATTGGAATTTATTACTCCTCTGTAATCTTATGGTAGCTTTATTGGAATGAGAAAACAGAGGAGAATATTGTTTTTTAGCAATCTTTTAGCACTGTAAAGTAAATACTCCAGCAAGTATTTACTAGCAGGGATACTATTACCATGGTTAATGAAACTTTATTCAGTAAATGGAGCCAGCTGCAAACACTGGGCTTTTTTTCCTTAAAGTGCCTAAATGTCCTAGTAAGTATTTTCTTCCCTCAACAAAAAATATCTATTTTTAAGGCTGCAAACTGCAAGGGGGCCTATGAGACCACAAGTGCTGTGCTACAATCAGTAATAAAAATACTATATAAAATGTTAGTGGAAAGTGTAAAACTTCACTTCCGATTTAGAGGTCTAACCTTTACTAAGAGCTTTGGGGTGTTAAAAAGTAGCCTGAGTCTCAGAAATGCCAGCTATTGAGAATATTTAGGGTATGTGGTAAGTGTCTGTCATATGTTCCCAATGAATGGGCTATTGAGTCACTAACCTGACCAGTCAGGGCAGCCTGTGTTGGGCAGAGGGGCTGGGAGATGCTCACTGAAAACAGATGGGTTCATCTGCATAGCAATGCCCACCCATGGCCCTCAGCCCCATCTCTGCCAAGTCTCCGTTTATCTTTCTGCCTGTTCAAGATAAACAGACTGAAGAGGATTTTCTCCAGCTTTCTAATTATCTGTGTCTGGAGGTAGCCTTGGAGAGCATGGACTCAGGCTTTGCAGCACTGCAGGAAGTGGCTCCAGGACCAGAGTCCCCTGTCCGGTTGCTGGGATGTTTTACAGCCTTTTGGCTTTGCAAAACTTCCATGAACAGCCTGCATTTGCCTGCGTGGGTAAAAGCTGGCTGTGGGTGAAGCATAACTCTTCTCCAGTATTGTCCAAACTGAATTTGAGGGTGGGTGAGGGACTGTTTGTGTGACTGAACTTCAGATGTCTAACACAAGTAGTCTCTGCAGGAACAAACCTCTCTCCGTGAGATTACAAAGGGAAATGAGAATCTCAAATATAGGGGCTTTAACCTGTACTCTAATCAGAAGTCTGCAGCTGGTGGTTGGAATGTCTGTGTGAAGTGATCTGGGCATCTCTGAACACATCCCATTCTGGTACAGTTCTAATGGCATGCATGGAGTTCAGTGCTAAGTATCAACTCATTAATTTTTTGGGGAAGGAGAATAAACTTTGCAGCCAAGAGCAGCTTTCCTAAGATTGTTTTCCTGGTGTAGCTCCTTGCATCCTTGGTTGTGTTTACGAAAAAGCACTTTTGTTTACATGGAAAAACAAACCACAAGAGTCCTCTCATCTGTCATCCCTCCCTTTCTGCAAGTACACACATGTCCTTGGAAAGAGCCCTGCCTGGGCACTGGCTGGGGTTCAATGGCAACATCTTGTGTCTGCAATCAGCAGTCACATACCACCAAAAGTAAGCAGTTGATGCAAACAGTTAACAAATAACCCAGAGGATTGCTATGGCTCATCCAAAACAAATCCAGGACACAGCTAAATCTTTCTATTAACTTTAGGAGAGTTGATGCAAACTCATTACTTGCAATTAGTTCATTGAAAATTCAAGGTAATTCCAAAAATGGTGATAACACGGCCATGTTTCCCACTATACACAAGTCTTTCAAGTGAGGCAGCAGAGTCAACACCATATTTTCTGTTTTGACTTCTGTGAAGAAGTTTATATTTCAGACCTTTAAATGTACGTAAGAGAGACATCATGTCATCACAGATAAAGATGGTTGTTTCTCTGAATCGTATGGGAAGGCTTGCAGGAGAAGTCTCTGTGATGAGAGGCACAGATCCCCAGACACAGGCATATTCCCTGCTTCTTGGGTGATGCCTTGTGCAGGGATGATGTCCATGTGTGGGGCACAGCTGGAGCCAGATTAGGACACACAAGAAGGACACCCGTGTCAGACTCAGCTTGTGCTTCAGGAGGCACAAAACCTCCTGGATGTGTATTGCAACCCACAGATGGAGGTTTGGGCAGGAGTGGAACTCTGTGGCTGCACCAGGAGCTGGAGGATGCTGTGGGCCAGTAGGGGAGGTGGGACAGCAAGGGAGTGCTGGTGCTCAGGACAGAGCTGGACATGTTTTCTCCAAGGGATGACTTACCAGGGATGATGCACTGGTTTTACACTCTGCTCCTGTGTGAAACCCTCCTCTTGTTCCATGCAACTCCTTTGACAGCCCTCAGCAGTGAGACCTTGAGAGGGACAGAAAAAGTCCAGAAGGTCTCTTTTTTATTACTTACCTCATATCTGCTTAGCTAGAATCATAAAATATCCAGAGTTGGAAGTGACCCACCAGGATCATTAACTCCTGGACGTGCAGAAGACAATCCCAAAAATCACATCATGTGCCTGAGACTATTGTCCAAACATTTCCTGAACTCTGATAAGCTTGATGCCAAGATCACGTCCATGGGGAGCCTGTTCCAGCTCCTAGGAAGCTGTTCATTATAACCAGCATGGAACTTAAGTGCAACAGTTGCCACCCCTCAGGCACAACCTATGCTGGCACTTAGGTCCTTTCTGTACCCTTATAATTGATCATTCAAATGTGTTGCAGGCTCAGAAAAAACAAGTGCCTTGTCTTTTCAGGCTTTAGAAGAAAAACTGTTTTAAGACTGAATATGCCCAACTGAATAATTTATATTGAAACAGAAGACGTGGATAGAAAGAAAGTAAGAAAATAGACACACTTTGGCAAAGAATTGTAACTAATTTCAAATCAGGGATTATTTTTTGGTCCAGTTTCAAGTTACAGAATATTTTTTAAGGTGTCTTATTCTTTAAAAAATGTTTAACAGGCATTATTCAAATATGTCATGCAGTTCTTTAGAGTGAATAACATACATGCCATGAGATCACCAGGATATGTTGCAAGAGGACATTTCTGAGTGGCAGACAGCCATATTATTTAATGAAATAACATTTTCTTTTTAAGATAATTTACATTGCATACTTTTGGCTCCTCAAGTACATACTGGAGGCAGAAATGACTGTGTGCCTTTAGTTTTTCCAGACTATGGAGGAATTAAGAGGCAAGTGAACAAAATGAAAAGAACAGAAGATGGAAATGTTGGTAACATTCCCCCCCACCCCCGAATAGGAGGTAATGTGTATCATGAAAAGCAAGGAGAGGGGAGAAACAAAGAGGGAGAGAAGGCAGGGCAGGTGATAGAGTCCTCAGTGTGGGCATGAAAAGCCTAATGGCCAGGCTTTCCTGCCCATGGGAGGGAAGCAGCTGTCCACTGGTGAGGAGGGTGAGTTAGCAGGAATGGAGGGAGTTACTGTGCTCCCTGGTGTATAAATATCTCTTTCTAGATGTAAGATTTTGGTTTCCTCCTACTATCACAAGAACTTGTTTGGAACCTTCTCTGGGTAGATTCTGCTCTTTCTAAACTTTCTCTCTGTACAGTTGCTACTGAATTTTGTTGTTTCCCACTAAGACAGTTCCTGTGACCCTCCCTGGGAAGTCTGCTTCTGCATTGAGAGGCAATGTTTCTGCCCTGCTGAAGCCAGACACGGGGTGTGTGGCATGGAGAGGACTGCCTTAAGGGCTTCCTCTCCCTACCACCCCAGGATATCCCTTCACTGGGTTTTCATATGTGGGTTTTCACTGTGCAAACAGTCCCTTCAATGCTGGTCTATGGCTGGAGCTGCTTGAGGAAGGCACTTGGCAGAGCCACTGTACCCTTTGGACATGCCAGCATTCGCTGAGTTTGCTGCTGGTGCTGTCTGAAACCCAGCAGCTCAAAAGCAATAAGCCTTGTCCTCAGGGAGGAACATAGTCAACTTTCTCTGTTTTAATTACCCAGCCTTGTCCATCAAGCCTCTAGCCCTGTGAACTTGTGATGGATTTGGAGTTCCAGTGTGCTGTTCAGAGAGAGAGGGAAAAGCTGTAGCCCACATGCAGAGGGGAAGAACGGGGAATTAGGAACTGTAATAGGCAGTGTTAAAAGAGACTCCTGCTTATTTTTGAAAAACAGTGATGATGCCTTGAGAGGCTACCTAGAACAGAGGTTAGACAGTGTTAAAGGAACAAATAGGTATTTATTAAAATGCCTTCAACAGATACACCTTGAGCAGTACAAAAGCCTGGCTGACGCTACACCCAAGATGGATGATGGCTCATGACTTCTCACACTTTTAAAAGTTTTGGTCCGTTTACATACTGGGATTAATTGTCCAACTACAGCTTCAGGTTATGAAGTCCCATCCTGCCAGTCTGCTCTCCTCAATTTGCTGTTGTTTATACTTTTTGGGCCTGAAGCTGCAACAGTGTCCTTGGTTCTGGGGCTGGAAAAGGGTTGTTTTGTCTAACTAAACTGTGAAGAGAACTTGCTAACACTTTATATGAAGTTCAGAGTTATATACTAATGCAATACAGAACCTAGAAATATGAAAGCTAAAATTTAAGGCATCAGTGAGAGCTTCAAAACATCCAGAAACTAGGGTGTTTTGGTGTTAACAGGATTCTAATTCAATATGGACACAGAAGGCACAATAATGATTAAGGGTCAGGTCTCCTCTGGGATCCAGCAGTTCAGACACTGAGCTTTGAAACTACAGATAATTTGAAGCTCACAAGAATGACTGTAGGCAGAAGCTCAGAAAAGTTTTGAATTTTTGTCATCATGCCTCCTGTGTCCTTTGTGCTGAATCTGAAGCTTTGGTGATACAGGGAAGAGCCAGTGTCTGGCATCATGCGGGGAGCTCTCGTTTCAGTCCACAGCATGCATATTCTGAGCCCAGAATTTGACATGATGGGAATGCCAGGCTGGGAGGCCTCACCACGAACCCATCAGGAGGGTCAGCCCTGACCAGTGGATGTTCATCCATCAAAGCCTTGCTCAGGGACGTTGGAGGAGCTCAGCAGCAGGAGAGGTCACTGTCACCTCCTTCCCCTCCTTCCCCAGCCACGCCGGTGGCCAGGCTCAGCTGCCCAGGCACCATGTGGGAGCATTGCATCACGTCCCCTTTCTTTCTGTCTAGCCTCTCTCTTTCCTCACTTCTTTCTCTCTTTCCCTCCCCTGCTGTTCCTTGGTTTCATCAACTCTCAGAGGGACATCCAGCAAGCAGAGCTGTGCCAGCGCTTTGTGGTCTGAACTTTTAGGACTCACTGGAAAGATGCTGGCTTGGGTTTGGCTCTCCCGCATTTTGCATGCATAAACATGTGGAGCAAAATGCTGATGAGCAGAAACATCTGCTGAGGCAAGGTGAGCAGGCAGGTAGTGCCCCTCACTGAGCTGCTCATTTTGGTGATGACAAAGCTCCCCAGCCACCCTCCAGTGCTCAGTGAAGTAGTAGGATACAGTTAATGGCTAGCAGAGACATGTCAACACATGGAAGTATTTATATCCATTCTTTAAATAAAACCCAAACCAAAAATTCAACTCTCTGTTCACAAAAACCCCAGATATTTTGTATGACAGTGTTTTCATTCAGCATATGTACAGTTAAAGTGCTGCTGGAAGTCAGACATGAAAATCAAATTGAAGATAACTCTAACCCAATTGTGAAGGCAAAAATGCTTGTTTTGAAAACATAAACATGTTATTCCATTTCTTTCTAACCTAGTCAAACTGATGATCATTTTAATATATATTTCTCCTTCTGGCTATGTTGTGATCCTTGATTGTTTTCTGCAAGTTCACCGTCACCTGAAGAGGTATTTTCCTCTTAGTTCTCTGAATTATTACACAGATCTATAGAAAAATATCCAAGGTCTATAGAGAAACATTCAATTGCTACCTTTCTTTACTTTTTCCCTTTGAAAGTGTTCTGAACATACTGTCTTGAAATTATGAAAACTAAATAAAGAGATTCTAAAAATGAAAAGTATCTCCTATTCTAAAATGAGCTTATTTTGCCATGAATTTAAAGTAATACACACTCTTATTTGAGAGGTCATTATTCATTTGGTCAAAAAAACTTATTTTAGGAGCTATCTTGCAGATCTTGAGTCTGTATCTCACATATATGACCGTGTAACAAAACAGTCTTTGTTATCTCCTTATACCATCTCAATTGTGGACTTGGCAGGCCTTACTTGTATTAAAAACCATCTTATTCATGATAGCAGAGCATCTATCAAACTAATAAGATGACCACTTGGCACTTAGTTCACCCAGGCAATTTAAATGTGGGGTTAGATAAATGCCACCAAATGCATTTATTTTTCTTCCCACCGTTCCTTTGTGAACAGCTGTTTCCACAAACACAAATGCTTTGGAGATGGTCTGAACTTACAATTGTACCTGTGTTTCAGTCCAGTAATTGCACAGACTTTTTTTTGTACATTATTTTTTCCATCACTAAGATTTGCCAACCAATTGTTAGATCCAATTTTTAGCATCTTTTGTTAAGCGGTTTCATTTCAATTTCATATTGAGAGCACTGCTGGTGAACCCCAAGCTCCAAACCTTAAACTTTAAAATTTTTGCTTTCCAGAAGTAAGAATGAGGACTCTCAGCAGTCGTTACTGTGATTTGAGTTGTGCCTTCTCTGTGGCCCTGCTTTGTGAGACATTCAGTGACATTTCTTGGAAGAGGAGAGCTGAAGGAATCCAGTCATCATCAGGAGACATAGTTTTTTGGCTGGGAGCAGTCTGAGGTGATGTCTAACAGCCCAGGCAGGGATGGAGCCCTTGCTTTGCAGCTGCAGGTCACTCTTGTGTCTCTGTTGTAGAGATCACACATTATCCTGCAACCTCTTGCAGCACTGTGTTGTGCAAAACCTTCCAAAGGGAGCACAGCATAAACAAGCGTGAAATTGCTACTATGGCAAATCAGCCCATAATTTGCATAAAGATCACAGTAGAGATTTCAAAGGGACAGTTAGCACAGTTAGCTTCCTGTTGCTTTTGTATCAGTCATGAGTTAATCCTGTGAGGGAGGGAGGGAGAAAAAGCAAAACAATTTTACTGCCTGACAAGGCCGAAGACCATTGTAGCTCTGCAGACTGATCTCTTGACTGATGTCTTGTCTGAGGTCCTCTCCAAACCTGAGCTAAGTTCAGTGGCCAAGCCCATAACACCCAAAAGCACCCAAAAGTCACCTAAACTGCTTGTAGCTCCACTCTTCTCTCATGATTACACCCCAGAGTTTACTTGTTCTCCTAGGGAGGTTCAGCACTAGAACACATGCTTGCACAGCAGACCTAGTTCTACAGTAGCACAGGGAGCAGCCAGGTGTTAAGGATCCAGGCCTCTGCTGAGAAAGCAGGTGCTTGTGTTAAGTTCATGTTTCAGGACATTATTCAAGAGTGTGCCTTTAGTTCAGAGCCTCTGGGAATGCTGCCTGGAATGAGGCCCGATGGGACTTGGGCTGGCTGTGGCCACTGGTCCTCCTGTGGGAGCTGCTGCTGGTCGGGCTGTCAGCAAGCCTTAACAAGGCAAAGTCCATCTGGCAATGCTGACAGGATGACCCTTGCATCAATGACATCCAGATTCATTGGCAATGGGATGCTGCAGCTGCTTTTTGACAGCTCCCCTAACACTCTGGTCTTAGGAACACGAGTTTTTAAGAGACTTGTGCTGCAGTACGTGTCTACTCTGTAAAAGTTTGGATCCAGGGATTGAAATAAACTTAAAACACCTTCTTTTCATCCTGAAAAACATATATAAATATATATATGTAGCTGACCATCTTGAGAACTGTCTATGCTTTACCCATTTAGTAATGTCAGCATGACAATGTCCCACATTGAGGGGTGAAAGCAGGGAATGTGTAAGCTGTATTAATACACTAAATTACTGGAAAGTATGAAAAAAGGGGAAATGATTTGATTGAAAAACTAATGATTTGATCCAGCATAACTAGATAGATACTTAATTGTTTGCATAGATCATACACTGCCCATAACTGGCAGCTGGTGTATTCAGATATGTCTTGGATCTTTGTGTGCCTGGCATTTACACCAGAGTTTGTATTGGCATACAGTGGGATTCAGGCTTGGATGTGAGGGGGAAAGGAAAAAAAAGCAGAAATTTGTGTGTTTCTTGATACAAACCTGCTGCTAACTGGACTTTTTAAAGTTAGGGATAATCAAAACACTCTAAAGATGGGTAAAAAGTAGTCTTATTAGCAGCACTTTCCGTGAACTCCAGTGTTTTCTACAAACTACAAATTCCATAAGAGCAAATTGTTTTGGACTAGGAATTGCTTCAGATTAATTGTTTCCTTTTTTTCAGCTCAAAACAAGAAAGGATTGGATGCCCTGAGTCTCTCTTAAGACCCATGGGTGAACTTTCCTAATAGAACTGTGTATTTCAGTGAAGCAGAAATGTTCACTGAGAATATTTCAAGATACTTTCTTTGCGATCACAGATTCTTTGGGCTTTGGAAAAAAAAATGCATCCAGGGAAAAAGAGAGAGAGGTAAATTAAGAGTAGGAATGTTTTTAATTAAACAAAAAAGTGAGAATTCACCACCCAGAGTACAAAAAATCCTAGTAGGGGGGAAAGGTAAAGGAAAAATAACTGGGAGCGATATATTATTTTTACATTTCCTTAATATGAATTCCGTTTTTAAACTTATTGTTTTTACTTTTCCTCAGTGTAAGTCTTTTTCTTCCATGCCAGCCCCTTCTTAACTACAGGCCAATCTGAAAGGGTTCAGATATGCTCCATATCCATTTCACAAATGCAGGACTTCATAGAAAACTCCATCCTTTATAGCCTGGAAATTGCAGCTGGAAATCTCACAAAGATATGGAGTTCTTGTGGTATTTGTTTGATGTTTCCCTTGGTCAGGCAAGAGAGAGGAGCAAACACTTCTCATTACAAGCTGGAGGGAAGCTGTGCCCAATGCTGGAAAAACCAAAATGAGCAGAAATGACTGAAAATGAGAAAAGCAATGGAAATAAAGCCTAGCTGGATTTCTATTGTTGTGTTACTTATGTTTGAATCTCTTTAATCTGCCTAGATCTTAAGTTAGCAATTTTTAAAATTGAATTAATTTTTTCCTTGTAGTTTTTTTATGATTGTTTTCCTGCTAATTTTGAAAGAATAAATCAAACTGTGTTTATTAGTAAAATTGCCCAGCCTCCTCACTGCTGAAACAAATAGCATAATTCTCTGCCTTTGACCTGGGAAGTATTTGTGAAGCTAGTTCCCAAGACTTCAAAAAAGAAGACTAAAGATAATAAAAACATATGTCAACATCTTAGGCTTTCCTTCTACTGCTTCATTGCTACTTCAGTGATCAAAAGGAGAAAAGTAATTGTTAATGTTTAATCTAGCTAGTACTCTCGTGGCATTCCAGTTTGATTTGGCTCTGCTTACTTTGCTTGCCTTGCCTGGGGTAGGTTGGTTTTTGCCATGTATTTGTAGTCACAGAAATAAGAATTATTTATTGGTTGTGATGAACAATAATAAAGTGACACCAAAACAGGATGAGGTAGAGAATTTCATTAAGCTAGACGTGTTAGAAATCAAATCAGTACTTGAGAAAAACTAAATTCCAGCTATAGCACTTTGATTTTTATATTATTTCAAAAGCAGCTCCACTTTCAAAAAACACAAGCTGGGTTCAGCAAAACCATTGTTCTGGGAGGTATCTTCTAGTCTGGATTTGAATGCTTGGAGCTTATTTTGAAACACTGCTGAATTGTTTCTAATGGTGGGTTATGATTGTTCTGCCTAGGAAAATCTCTTGCAGTTGGGAAGATTTGAGCTGAAGAAGCAGAAAGCTCTCCCTGTTGAATGGTACAAGGGATGAGTCCGTGGCACCAAGGGTGCCTCTGAACCCTGTGAAATCCAGGAAAGGGTGGCTTAGGATGCAAAGCTGACTGTCACTTGTGCACAGTATAATTTTGGGTGAAATGGTTTGTGCCTTGTCTCAAGATGATTTTTGGGAGGTATTAGTCGAGATTCATTGGAACTTAATTTAGCCCCATAAAAACACAGTCTAAACTGCCTTTCTGGGCTGCCTTTGTATTCAAGTTAGGGAGTCTGGCTCCTTTGAAAGGCAATCCCACTCAGGTGGAATAGGGACTTGAGCAGGTCAAATATGAACTGCTTTCCATAGGATTTCTGTTTCCTTGGCTGGAGGCAAAGCCTGGATAACCTGGAAAAGGTTGTCCAGAGAAGTTTTGGATGCCTCATCCCTGGAAATATTTGAGGCTAGATTGCATGGGACTGTGAACAACCTATTCTTGTGAATAACATCCCTATCCATGACAGAGAGTTTGGAACTAGATGATCTTTAAGGCCTCTTCCAACTCAAATCATTTGGTGACTCTTTGATTCTATGATAACTGAATTACTCAGGTAAGGACCAAAATGTATTTTCTTAATCTGCAAGGATCTCACTTCCATGCAACTGAATAATTTACTTTTTTTCAGGAGGGGGTTGTACAAAACTGTGTCTAAGATTTTTTTAAAATCTAGACATAAGACATAATTTTGACTTGAGATGCCTTGCTAAAGCAAACTTTTGATAGCCCTGTTGACACTATGTGAGCATGGTGTGATGGCCAATCCAGGGACAACTGGAGAAGCTGACTGAGCCAGCTCAGTCTTGTTGAAAAAATGTCTTGTTGAAAAAAATGGCAGCATCCCAGTACAGGAAAGGGTTCCTTTTCTCTGTGTAAATGAAAGAGCAGAAATCCATCAACTTCTTGGAATCTTCAAGACTGCAAATGTTTAGAAATAGTGGCAGCTCTGTCCTCACTCTTTGGTCTGCTTTAGTGTTCATCTGTTATCTCCTCCTCTTCCCTCCTTTCCCACCAGATTTCTCTGGAAGCACAGCCAAGCACCACCTCTGATCCTCAGTGGTGGCGAGTGCAGAGCCCTGCAGCCTGCACTGGGAGGGACAAATGCTCAGCTCTGCTCAGGATTAGGGCCCTGCCTTGAAACAGCCCCTCAGCTGCAGTGTTTGCTGTGCCACTTTAGCTGCTGGACTGAAAAAGTACTTTCAATGTTTTCATCAAGATGAAATGTATAGGGAGCACAGGGAGGGAGTGCCTGTGCTCTCACATTGGATTAGGATAATAACCCTGTACACTGCCGAGGTATTTAGTGTGCTTGTGGTGCTTATGATGTTAACTAGAAGCCCAGACAGCAAAGCCCCAAGATTACATTTTGCACTTTAGTTAAGTATTTCATCAGAAATGGTAATAATCTCTCAGTTAAGCAGTTTAACAGCAGATTAGGTCTAGCAATGGGGTTTTTGTATGCACAATCCTGTCATAACTACAGCTGCAAGACTTGTGGGGGAAAAATATTTATTATTAACCCCCTCAGCAAAACTATTGAGTAGTTCACTTGTACTATTAAAGTGTGCAACAAAGTTGGGTTTTTTTAAACTGTCTTAAAGGACCATGGTATTTTGAATGTGCAGTGCCCAGAAAGCTGAGGAATCTCTGCAACTGGAGTCCCAGGTCTATTCATTAGGAAGAATACATTTTATATATTGACAGAGTTTTGTCTGAAGAAGCAGAAGGTGATGAGTACAGACACAATGATCATTAGTTTATGTAGCATCTTGCAGCTCTGTATGTTCTTAGAAAGTTGAAAAAGTTTATCTCACTTTCCAGGCAGGAATCATTACTACTTTGCCACTCACAGAGGGTCTTTAAGTCAGGAAAGTCTCAATTGTCACTGAGAACCCTCAACTTGGAGACTTACTGCTGTGGGGAGGAAAGAAAATGCTGCTATGGGATGTGCATTGATGTGTATATTCTGAAACACCCACAAATTTCCACTCAGCACCAGTACATCTTCAGTGGCAGCTCTGTGTGCCAATGTGGGACATCTGGAAAAGAGCAAGTAGATGATATGAAGTATAAAAAAAATTAGCTAGATGAAAGATTGAATCAATTAGAGTTATTCAGCCTCAAGAAAAGAAGAATTGGGTAATGGGAAGAGGAAATAATCTGCTCTATGTGCCTGTGCTGGATCAGACATACAGTAGACCTGAATTACAGCAAGGAAGAGTCAGCACAGATGTTGCAGAACTTCTTCAAAGCTATAGAAGCCATGTCTAGGGTGAAGTTACCTGGCTGTCAGGTGTCAGCTTTTCCTGCCTAGAAGCACAAGGGTGGACTAAGTGAGTGCTCATGAGCGAGGCTTGTGGCACTGAGAAGGTGCCTCTGTCCCCAAAAAAGAAGTAGAAAGAAAAACATATGCCTTAGAAAATTCTAGAAGTCACTGACATTTATGGTATTTAACAGGCAACAGACCTAGATGTCAGACAAATTAGGCATAATATGGTTCTGTGATCCTTTTCCCAGAATGTGTCAATTACCCATTAAGAACCACTTCAGAATAAGTAAAGAAAGGAAAGGTATTTTTTTTAAAAGGAAACAACTTTCAAGTTATTTTTTTTACAGAACAGGGGTTGCACATATGCCGCAGAATTTTTCCTATATCCAGGCAGGGCTGAAAAAAATGACCTACTTTTTAAAAGGGCACAAGATTTTCTCCATGCTAGCTGACCTCAATCCTCAATGACCTTTTGAACTTGTAGTTATGTGTCACATTTGGTGTGCTCCTTGACATCCTTTTTCTTCCATATTTAAAAAAGTGGGGGGAAGTAATGCTAGCTAATGCCCTCGTTATAATGATCAAGAGACAGACAAACTTCATTAATAGATGGGCATCAGATTCATTTGCTGTCAGCATGCATGAGAGAAAAGATTTAATATTTCAAACCTTTAAGCTCTGCAAGAGAATGTATCATTAAAACACGGTTCACTGATCATGGAGTGCTTGGAGCTCTGTAGGAGGACTGTGGGTGTTTTAGACTATAGAGAATTGTCTGATATTATTAGTTTAAGCGGGCCAACACTTACTGTGACTTGAACTGTTAACGCTTCCTTTTCTCTTTGTTTCCCTGTCCTGTTCTTCCTCCAGCATAGTTAGTGACAAAACAGGAGACCAGAAGCTGTAACCTGCTCCCTGTCTTCAGGCATTAATCAGTTTATGGTAACAAATTTAGAAATTTATCTGAAAATAAAGGAGCAAGCAAGAGCTATTGACTTAATTTCTTACCTAGTAGCTGCTTTTGAGCTAACACCCAGCTTGGCTACTGCTTATTAAACAGCAGTGCAGAAAACCACATGAGATAATAAAAAAGAAATCTTATTACGTGGACAGGTCTTCAGCAAGTGGTCTAGTGATTTAGTTGGAGTGTTGTGCCTTGATGTGGCTAAAAGGAAAATAATGAAGCCAAGCAGGGGGTCAAGAGCAACGCGAAACAGTGATTAAAGTTGTTTATATCTCTTTGTTGGCATGGATACAATCAAATAAGCTCATTAGACATTTTGAATTGCAGAAACATAACTCAGAGAGCAGCCTGAAATAATATCTGCTATTGCCCTTGTGCAGAGTTCCCCTCTGGGCTGTGCCAGCTAGTTTTAGCCTTCTGATAGGTGATATGTTCTTTCAGAGGAATAAATGAAGTGAATGCAGATACGTTCAAAGATTTTTAAGGAATTCAGAGTGGATATGAAGCTGAATTAAATGTTAAATAAAACACATGTCAGATGTTAAGATATTAAAGGAAAAATACTGACGATTACCTTCAGGAAAAGTTAGTTCTTTTAAATGAGGCCTTTTCAAGGTAACCTGATGAAATGAGATCTTCCCTGAGCACACTTGTGTGTGCTGAACTACTTGCACCCAACTGGCAACTTTGCCCTTAAAGGGTGCTAAATTAAACAAAACTCACTGCTAATGTAGTCATTGTCAAAGGTTTGCAAAGTCTAACCCAGGACTGCTGAAATACAGGTAGAGGAGAGAGTGGTGTCTCTGTGCTTCTTAGCTGAGCTTTAAAAGCAAAGGGCTTTTGTACTGTATCATCTAATTGCACTGTAAATTTTGTGCTCCTCCTAAATATGCTTCCTCCTCTGCCCTTTGTGTGCTCTGTGTGTAGGACTGAATCTAATTTGTGACTGGTTTTGGAGACCTGATGAGACTTTTGCCAGCAGTCATGTAAATGAATAACTTTAAGGTAAAGCTATTGATTGCAAGAACCATAAAGCTCAAACAGTGTGTTCTCTTCATTCATACTGAGCTTCTCTAAGCACTAGACTGGGGATTTTACTGTGTGTTTCCTTTACAATAGATGGAGGAAAACAAGAATACCAGAGATGGTTGCAAACTGTGCAGTCTGGCATCACGGTGAAAGGTGGTTTGTGTTTGAAGAACAGCAAGGGGAATGGAAGGATGGAATCCAGGTACACTGGATTCTGATGCATAGGGCTATATTTATATCTGAGGAAAACCAAGATACCTGTTGGGTGTTCCACAGTGAAGTCTGAGACTCTCTTCAAGTTGTTCAGACTTCCAAAAGTGTCTGCGGCACTTTGGGAAAGGGGACCTTAAAGTCACTGCCTTTTGACAGATTTACCTGCTCTACTTCCTCCCCATACCTGTGCTCCTTATGGCACTTGTGCAAGGCTGATGGATTCACACTTTGCCTCCCCATGTCTGGCCATTTTCTGGTAACTGATGAGGCCCAGTCAGCAGCTGCTGTGGTCAGGCAGGTGTTCACCTGCTGGGACCTGGTGCTCAGAGCAGCCTCTTCCTGAAACTGTTTCCAGGCTCATTGCAGTCTGGAGTCTGGTGGCTGGACCTACTGCATGCCCAGGAGACCCGATGGCAGACAGGTATGGAAAACCAGAATGTGCTTTCCCAGGAGTTGGAAGATGAGCTAGGCAAGCTGTGGAGGGCCCAGAGCAGCTCTCTTTTTCCCCCTCTTCTGTGAGATATGAACCCCTTTGGCAGCAGCAGTGTGATATAAGTGTAACTCTGAGAAGCTGGATGTGGAAAAATATCAGTGCAGTAGCTCATCCACTTTTAGCTCCAGCCTGTGGCTAGCTGCAGTTGTAAAGGTGGGTCTTTGGTAGGCACAAAATACATTCACTGAATAAGGAATGAGAAAGCTCAGTCTTGGTACAAGACTTCCAAACAAGGAATATGGGAGAAGAGTGGTTTGGCTACCTCTGTAGATGACTCTTCTGCAAATGAGTCTTCTGTAGATTAATCTTTCACAGAACTGGAGAATAATTGCTTTGTCCTGATGAAGCCAAGGAAGTGTTGCTTTGCTTGGGTTGAATCTATGCTCCAGATGTAGATTGGGGAAGACATTGTAGTGGTCATACTCTAAAATGCACTGACGACCCAGCCTCATGTCTTACAGAGGCTTCCTGCTAACAGGAGCAGGGACAGACAGTCCAATTTAAAAAAATGTGCAGTTTGCATAGAGATGTGGGCTGGGAAGACCTTGGAAACCAAATCTAAGCCTATGAGTGCACTGGTTAATTTTAGACCCTAGACTAAACTAGAAAAAATAGGCTCTTTTTTCAGAACTTATTTCCCTACCATAACTCAGTTTGGATTTTCCTAAGCTTGACAATGTGGCCAATGTGGTCATAGATTTTATACACTGTGCATGTTTTATGCCTCAACAATCAAGTAAGGATCTGCTGATGGTGACTGGTGTAGCAGTGTTGTGGATGGCATGTGTGCTAAGCACAAACAAGGTGGCTCTGTTGGACACTGCAGGAATAAAAGGGACTGGGGATGCGGAAATAGGGGGATTGTGGGACACTCAGAGTAAGCAGCATATGGAAACTGCCGTAGCAAGACAACTTTGCTTTGATATGTACTCCTTGTATAATTACCATATTAATTAGCTGACAGGACAATGTTGTGGTGGAGAAATGAAATTACTCAAAAATGTTATTGGTATCACTGGGAGAACAACTGAAGAAGGGACAGGGCAGCCAGAGAGGCTGGAGATGCTGCATGTGGCCCCAGCAGAGTGCCTGGAAAAGATCATACCCAAGAGGGACAGCCCAGAGATATTCAGTTGTCTCAGCTGAAGTGCCAGCAGTGGGGACTCAGACTCTGCCCTGCTCATCGATAGCTGGGCTGGGGTGTAAGGGTCTGCCATAAACCAGAGTCCACCCAGTGTGTTCACCAGCATCCTCAGAAAATCCTTCATCCAGAAATCAGGGCTGTATGAGGGATGACTTGGGAAGAGTCAAGGCAATGAAACAACTATCCAGATCACAGCTCCCCAGGGAGAGGGAAGCGCCACAGCAAAGGGACTCTCTACCCACCCTCTGGTGGCTCTAGCCACAGGCAGCACTGCTGCAGCTGCAGACTGGCCCCATGGTCACTCAGGGATGATATATCTCTATCTTCAGCATCACAAGCTCAGCAGGCTCAGGTCAGAGGGAAGAAAATGGTCAAGTTGCTTGAAGAAAGCTTTCAGCCAGCCTTGCCAACTCCAAGAGGAAAAAGGTGCCCTGGAGCATTCCCTGCGCTGAGATTGTGGGCAGGGCTGCTTTGGCAGTGCCACTGCATTGCACAAGTCCCATCCCTGCAGTTACTACCCTTTACCTTCGTGCACCCACATCAGGACATTTCCTACCTACTTTGTTCTCCCCTCCAGCTGGGAATATGTATGCCCTGCTTTTCTGACTAATTCTTTGTGCCCATAGTTATTATTAGAAGTATATCTGATTCCTGCCAGAAATAAAAATAATTACAAGCTTCAGGCTGGCACCTTTCTGTCTACCTCCTGCAAATATTTAAATCGGGATTTTGTTACTGACTGCTTTTGGTAATTAGTTGTTCAGTAGTATTTTTCCACTGCCCACACATAGCTGTAGACTGTGAAGACCAGAACAGATCTCCAAGCCTGCCTGCCTCCGCCCCCTCCCCTCCCCACATACTTTTTCACTTTCTGTGAGAACAAGTTTTATATGACCTTTTCATAAAATAGAATCACAGAATCATTTAGGTTGGAAAAGACCTTTAAGATCATTGAGTCCAACCGTTAACCCAGCACTGTCAAATCCACCCATAAACCATGTCCTTAAGCACCACATCTGACAGCTTCTTGCTGAAAATGCTTTTTGGCCAGGGATTAATGGATAAACAATCAGTGGAAGAGACTTTTATATGCATTTTCAAAATATGTTTCCAACTGTCTGCTTTACTTTCTGGTCTGAGGCAGTGCGTGTTTCTCAAGCTAGCACTGACACAAAAAAGAATAGATAGCACAGATTGCTATCTGTGGTGGTGTCTCCCCCAAAATCGAGAAGCATTTCTGAAGGCTCTCCTTTGACTCTGCTCCACCGTTCTTTGAAAAAAAGGATCCCTTTTTATTCAAAGCTTCGGCTTTGACTATGTAACCATGGATTGACTTTTGATCTTGCTTTTGGGTGACATAGACCTTCTTCTCATGTGCTGATTCTTTGCTGTTGAAAGCTTCATGGAGACCCATTTGGCTGTGCTTTGTTTTGCTGCACAAGGCCCACAGTGGGTTCTAGCTCTCCCTGTCATTGGTTATGATCTTTCAGAAACCTGTCCTTCAGGATTTGCTTTCTGGGATACAGAGAGCAAAGGAGATGTGGATGTTGCCCATCCTTCCTGGCCAGTCTGGATGCTCGACAGCAGACCTGGGCTCCTTGTCTCGTATTTACCTACAGCAAATTTCCACCTTGTGTGGTAAACATGCAAACTGCAACCTTGTTCCTGCTTGGTGATCCAAAATGCCAGACACAACAGCCATAGAAAAGTGGAGCACTAAACAAGACATTGCCAGAAGTTTTAGGCTCATCCCACATACCTGAACATGACATGATTGATGACAGCTCCACTTCCTAATCACTCTACTTCTTAGCTGGCTGACTCTTATGCTGGAATACAGAGATTTTACAAGTGTTAGACTTTATATCTCTCATCCTCCGCCTCAGAGGAAAAAGCATTAAAAAAACCATCCTACAGATCTCTGAGAAGATGTGAATAACATTGCTTGGCAGCAAAGCGCTTCACATAATGAAAGCTCTGAGAAATCTTGCCAACTCCTGAGTTATTTCTAACTTGGTTTCCATCATAGTGTGGAAAGGGTTTTGGCAAGGCAGCTCTCAACAGGAGCTGAATTCAACAGGCAGAGGCTGCCAGGCAGTGACAGTGGGTCACTCAGCACCCTTGAGCAAGTGTGGTACGTGGAGCCCAGCCCAATGCCAGCTGTGGGGAGAGAGGAATGGGCTGTAGATGCAGTTCAAAAAGGGCAGGTGGGACAGAATGACAGGACAAAGTTAACTAGATTTCCAGTCTTCCCAGGTGCCTGCTAGTCTCTTGCATATTTTTATGCATCTGGTCTTGGTCTCACTTTCCAAGAAGCCATGAACAGCCTGCATAAAAGTGTATATAAAATTTTGAAGGACTCATAGGAAGGAAGGGGAAAGAGAAGGATTCAGAAATCCTTAGAGTTCTAGTAGAGTTGTCATGGATGATATATTTATTCAAACACTTTTATATTTGCTTAAGAAAACCTGTTTTTCCTCAGAATGGCCAAAAAAGGAACTATTAATGATAAAAGTCCAAGGAAGCTGTATAACTTCCAAATGCTTTTCTAATGATCCCTAATGGGCAGTGTGCACTTTCCAGACTCTAGTTAACCTCACCAGGATAGGAAATGCAATCAAATTATAATTTTAAGTCCTGTAGTTCATTAAGATGGAAGAGCTTTTGTTTAATTTTGGAGTTTCAGGGTGCAATTGAGACTACAAAATGAAACACTTCAAAGCACAGAAGCTGGAAAAGCTGCTGGGGAAACAAACACACTTCATATAATCTAATAGTTCCACTTTTCCACACTGAATCAATTTATTCTTCCTCCTGGTGTCCTTGGTCTGAAACTCACAGGTTTCGTACTTGTCTCCTTGTACAGTATGTGGGCTGCAATTAACAACACAGGTATATTTGAAGCACTATTTAAAACACTCACCTTTTTGTGAAAGGAGCCTGAAAGCAGCATCTGCCATCTGGACATATTGATCTTACTTTAGTCTGTTTCATATTAAGGCTCTATTGTCTTTGATAAATTTTGCAGCTCTCACATGCATCTGTTCACTCTGCTGAGTTTGGGAAGCTAACAGAGCATTGCTTCAACAGCATAGTTAACTTTTCACTTCAGTTTGGAACCTTATCCCGTCCTGTGGGGCATAAGCCTGCTCAGGGACACTGGATTCTGACATGACTCTGGACCCTGTTGGAGTCCTTTTTACTGCTCAAAGCACATTGACTGTACAACTCAAAGAGTGAGCTAGAAAAAGCTGCTAAAAGCACACGGGAAAGCTCCTTCCCACTTTTGTAAAATGCTATGCTGGCACTTGTGTGGCCAGGGAACAGCAACAGGCCTGTCCTGCTGCTCCAGCTGGTGAGCACTAGTCCCTGGAGAGTGAGGAGATAAAACACTGGCAGCCCTGGGATATGATCTGCTGTGAAGCAATTTCTTCTCTGCAGTAGAACAAGTGACCTATGTGAACAGGGACTGACCAGTCTTGAACTTCAGCTATCAACTGGCTGCACTGTACTGCTTGCAAAGGATACAGCAGCCAAGAATTATTCATGGAAAGAATTCCACAATCATCTTTGAATAAGCAATAACTATAGGAAAACTGTAAGCTGCTCAAACAACTCAGAAAAAGGGCCTTATGACATGCTATCAACTCAGCTTCTTCTCCAGGCTTTGTTTCATGCCTTAGTTACTGCAGCCTCCAGCTTTGCAGCCTTGGCTGCTCCAAACATATGCAAAAAACGGGACAGCCTCATGCTGTTGTTTTCTGAAGTCCTCTCTCTCTCCCATCTAACTACTGCTGTTCTCTTAAGCAAGCCATGTGTCTGTGTGTGCACCACTAATGCACCTGAGTTTGAAGCCACCACCTTGCACTGTGGGGCCAAACTAAATGCAGGAGCGTTTCCTGAGGATGGCAGCTGAGCTCATAGTGCTGTGCTCTGCATTGCTGCAGTATTTTGCAGAAGCACTGCTGGGCTATATGACCAAGACACCTTAGCTGTATTCAGAAACAGTAGCCACTTCTCTGGACGGTGGTGCAGATGCCATCTGAGATAGAGCAAAAGCAAACTTCATGTCTTCACCTGTAAGGCTGCCTACTGTTTTGCCCTATGCTGTCTTTCAGTCCGCATTTCATATCCTGAAATCCTGCACCCCAATTACCACGTTTTCTCCTTGCAGGCTTTTTATGGATCGTCCTCTATGCTCCTGCTCACCCTGGTGATTTCTCAGAGATTGCCTGGCAAAACCCTGTCACCTGCTTCAAATCCTTCCTCCTCAGTGACGTTGAAGGGGAAGCCCCATACCAGTTGGCAGGTAAGGACATCTTCCTCTTAGAGCTAAGCAATTCCGCCTGATCCAGCTGTTGCATCTCACCACATTGCCTTAAACATCCCACTGCAGAGCTGTCCCTGTGTTGGGAGAGGGCTGTGTTACCCCAATAATTTCTTGGGAAACTCTCTAGGGAAATACCCCAGTGGTCTTCTGTGATGGAGTGTTTATCTGGTGTGCACCTCAGGATGTGTTTAGACTAGGTTAGAAATTGTTTTAACTTGTATGGGGAAAACTCCTATTTGGGCCAGCTTTTGGGGAAAGCTAACCCTGAAGTTACCCCACACCAGCAATAAAACAGAGGCTGAGTGAAAACTGAAGTATTCTTGTTAAGAGTGTCTAAATCCATTTGCCAGGTCTGTACACCATCAGATGCTGTATTATCCTGAGATTTAGCTTCGAGTGCCTCCTTTCCCCTCTTAAATGTCATATAATCTATACAAGACAAGAGGTACTATTATGAGGGTGGTTTAACCTGCAGCATTAAAACACAGATCTTAGCTCAGGAATTTCTGTATGAAGCCTATAACCTCTGGCTGAACTGGAATGTGCCTTTCAGAAAGGAATCCAGGCTTTTGCTTTAAAAGACCCCCCCCAGCCCACACAGTCCACATCCGCTGTAGGTACGTTGTTGAAATACTCAGCTGTACACTTTCTGTGTTTGTGTGTTTCAAAACAAAAGCCACTAAATATATTTTTGGCTGGATTCCTGTGAGGGAATTTGGTTTACAAAGAGCCAGTTACATTCTTAAAACATGCATGTGCTGGTGCTTCCAGAGCAGCAATCCATTGCTTCCTGAATTTGTCAATGTTTACAGTTTTTACTCATAGAGGAGGTCCAAACAGATATGCCTTCATATCAAAGGCAACAGGCTGTTCAGACTTATGGCCAAACACATGGTCGGTACCATGTGTTTCCTTGCCTGCCTTGTCTCTGGAGTTGACTGTAACATGATCATACAACATAAAGATTCCCTTCTCCTTCCTTTCTGATGGCTGGTAACTTTTAATGTCCCCATTGTGAGTGTAGGAGACCAGGCTGGAGCTCCTCTCCTACCTCACCTGGAGCAGAGGTTTGAGTTATGATCTCTTAGATTTGCCCTAACCACAGGATTTTCAGATGCTCCAGTAACTCTTTCTGGTTAAGCAGTCACGGGACAGAAAGTGTTAGGAATTCCCCTAATATTCAGCTACCTCATCCAAAGTACAGCTGGTTAACTGGGAGAGAACCAGCTGCATGTTGCAGAATACTCCATCGCTGCAGTGAACCTAATCCTACTTTCCACCTGAATTTGAACCAAATTCCGGCTACTGCCTTTCATCATATTTCTGATGTCCAGATTAAAGAACAATTAACTGCTTTCTTTTAACCTCATCTAAGTACCTGATCTGCAGTTCTCTGGTTGCTTTAATCTGACAAGTACAAGGCAGAGCTCCCTGTCCTTCAGGCCTGGTGGCTGCTCTGTGGTGCCTCAGCACTGCTGTAGTAGGTCTTGCAGTGAACAGATCTGAACACAGCAACAGGATTGTGCATCAGCCAGACTGGTTCTCTGCTCACACATAACACAGTGCCCAAAGGGCAGAGGTGAGAGGAAGACCCAGAGGAACAAGGAGGAGAGGGGAGTGAAGGTCTGGTCTGTCCCTTCCAGTGGCAATCAAGATCTCCTCTAGGATGGCAGACTTGTGTTCCTCACAGGACTTTTTCTTTTTTTCTTTTTTCTCTCCCACCTGTATTATATCAATACCACAGACCTCTGGAAGATGTTTCTGAAAAGGCTGTATCTGTGGTTATGGTGGTTTGGGGGTGGGTAGAAAAGAGAGTTCTGCTATGAAATTCAAGTTTCTTAAACTTTCTAGAGTTGTTCCCATCTTCCCAAAACCTTTCCAGTGGGAACATCAATAATCTCTGTGGGACTGGGAAGAATATCCTACCTGCCTATAGTTAAGATGACCCATGTCACATGATTCACACCCATGAAGGAGAGAGGAATACCTCCTTCAGGAGTTTGTACAGCCTATGGCAGAGAGGAGTATTTGTTGCTTTTGCAGAATTATGCTGCTCTGCTACTCTGAAGAGCTCTAGGTAAACTTTTAGTGAGCCTGTGGTGTAAGTCCTCCTTCCATGCAGTCCAAATCCATGCTTCAAATCTGTAGAGACAAGAGGAAGTGGTTAAAAGTTTCAGGGGATAAATCTCATATCTTGATCTGAACAAAAGGCACGCCCACACTGTTGCCCCTGGTTGAGAGCCCTCCAGTTATGGCTTGTCTGACAGCCTGGTGAGCTGATGCAATGTGCTATCTGCTAGGAAACCAACTCAGCAGAAGGATGGAATAATTTTCTGCTGGTATAGTAAACTGAAATGGTCCTGCTGTGACTTAATCAGCACTGCAGAGGGTAAAGGGGGAACAGGTGAGGGAGGAGGAATGGTTGTGCGAGAGGGCACAGATGAACTGACTCTGGGGTTAGCCAGATATGGAGATTGTGTGTCTGACAAAGTCGATGGAGAGGCCTTGATTGTTGGTTTTTGCAAAGGGATGGCATATTCTACAATAATTCACTGGCTGCAAGAGACAAACATAATCCCTCTCCAAGCTTCTTTTTTTCAATTTATCACTGAAGCTCTGTTGGAAATGACAGACACACAAGTGTGCTTGGGTCACAAAAAGGAAATTCTTGAGTAACGTAACCAACTGGGGCCCATGAAGGTGCTTTGTAAACTTATGTCATGGAAGAGGTTAAGAAAGTGCAGCTCAGTAACTTCAGTAGGAATTGGGGTTTTTTTGGAATATTCTGGGAGACGATAATTCTAGTTTATGACCAGCTGGTTATACTTCTTTTAGAATAATCACTTTAGGTGTCTGCACAACATTCAGACCCCTACATTAAGCAATTATTCCTTTGGTATTTTTTTAATTCCACCCCAGTGAGGTGGACTTTTCTGTTAGTCACCTCTCACTCACAAATCAATTCCTCTTCTTGATAAAACCAGCAAACCAGCTACATCTCTTCTTGATAAAATCAGCAAAACAGCTACATCCAATGCCAGCACTATCTGAACTTTATTAGATCACCCAAAGCAGTGAATAATAAAGTTAGAGGGATGGGTTTAGCTGGGACCACATGCTGAGTTTCATTCCCGAATTAAGTCTCTGCAGTGGAACTATAAATCCCTGGACCTAGCATGGAAGTGCTAATGGGGCCTCAGATTCAGTGCCACTACCAGGCAATAATATCCATAATAGCAACTAACAAAGATACAACCAACTGAGTCTTCAGGGTTCAGCAACTGCTCCCAGGCTTGGAGCAGAGCTCATTTATTTTCTTCTCTTCATTCCACTAGAGCAGCTCCAAGCCCTGACAGCACATGGGGATAATTGAAGCAAAAGTGCTCAACCCTGACTGCCCAATCTTCTCATAAAACAATCCCAGGATTGTTCTGGGGACCGTTGGCACAACAAACCTTGCACTGCAAATTTTGCTCCATAATTAGCAAGCAGTTGCTGTCATGCCTGTCAGATGGGTTTATGTGACGATGTGAATAGAACAACAATTGACTGTCTTCCCTTGCAACCAAGGAGAAGAAACTGCTTTGAGTAAAGCTGACAATTATGTAAAAGGAACTAAATGAATTTGGCTTATGGTTCACACTTACCCCTCACAGATGGAAGGCAGGACCTCTGAGGCCTGTTTCTGAGTCCTTGCCCCTTTGTACCTGACTAGTCACTGGCTAAGTGCCTAATGAGGCTCAGAGGAAACAAAACGAGTACTGAGGGCTTTTTATTGTCTTTCTTTTCTTTATGGAGCAGGGAATTACCATGTGGTTTGCATCCAAGTTCAAAATCTGATCTTATCACCCAAAGCTGATGACAGATACAACAGTGCTTTCACAAAAACAGAAAGACCAGTGATACCATGAGCTGGACAACAAAGACAGGTGGAAAACTGAAGAAGCCTTGAAAATTTTAGGTACTCCATTTATACATATGCCTTCTCAATCTATCTATACACAAGGCAGTTGTGTTAGATTTTTCCCACCCACCCACTGATCATAGTGGTGGAAGCAGTAATGTATAGAGGAGTCCAGGTATCTGCCTACATCTTGCCTCTAATCATTCCTAATCTCATCTAGCATTACTCTCACGGGGAATAGAGGAACTCTGATTCTCTGTGTGCATTTACAGCTGGAGCTGTTGATGGAATTTATAGAAAGACAGGCTTAGAGACTAAGGAATCTTTGATATTAAAACATGTTGATTCTGGTCTCGTTGCAGTAAGAGAGCATTTAAGAACAGGGATGAACAAAGTAGGAATTCTTTTGCATTCAAAGTGTGAATTTTTCTTTTGCTCTGGAATGTTCAGGATATTTCTCAGGAACCAGTGCCACAGTTTAGTATGACATATGGGAGTATGGTGTGTGTGGGACTGCAGGCAGAAAGATGTTTTACTGTATTCATGATGCATAGAATTTCCTGAGGACCAAAAAACTTGTCAGCCTATAGCCAAGCAGCTCCCCTGAGCAACCCAGGCTCTCCAGGGGTAGATAGAGCATTGCTGCCCAGAGACCTCAGTCACACCTGATGTGCTGGAAACAAAGTGAAGTGATTCAACTGGAAAGGCAGAATTTGGGATGTGTAAAAGGAATAAGCTGGGGATGTGGGGTGAAGCATGGAGATGCAGGAGCTGCCATCTAATTCTACCCTTTTAAACAGTCCTGGCAGGATGCTTAAATGAGTCATCAAACTGCTTCACTGGTCTCTTCTCACTGGTGCAGGCGAAGTGTAGAGAAAATACAGGCACCCGCATGTGGCATCCCAGCTCTTGCTGCCCTTTGGCTCTCCACCCCAACACTGCTCATAGTAAATGCTTCCCTTTCTAAGGAACTTCTGAGGTGCTTGCTGCTCTATCTCATTACAGCTTTATCTTGCTCTGTTGGGAAACCTTGTCTAATATATCATTAAAAAGTCACTCAATTTGCCACCAGACAGTGAATTTCTTGATGAGGATGAATCCTACCAGTGATAATTTTATTAATCTTGTTAATCTTTTCTATCCTTTTGCATTCACTGGACAGCTGGTGTAAAGAGAGGTCCTACTTGTTTATCTAATGGACTGGTAGGGTTTCAAACATAATCAACAAAACAAAGACCTCACAAACCTGTGGACATGTAATCTTGTCCTCTTCTTGTACACCTTCCTTCCTATGTGTCTCTGTGGACTTATGCTCTAAAACTGACTAAAACAGAACATATGTCCAAACACACCCAATCTGTAAGAAAAGACTTTGAAATTCCTGTTTACAAAAACCCAGTAAAATCGAGGCACAAATATATGGGCAAAATCCCAGTGCTTTCAGTGCACAATTCAGCTGTCTCCTTTCCAGCTGTATCTGTTTCTTTCAAAATGACACAACCTTTTTCTAACTGTAAAATTAGCTCGTTATAAGATGCAGTTTTCAAAACTGTCTGTAGATCTTGTAGCTGAAACTGTGCCAACTGCTGAAGGGTTTGGCTCTTTTAAACTGTTAGTGTTTGAAAAGGAGAGAGAAGAGAGGATTGTACTTGAGAAATATTTTCATGTAGTGCAAAAATCAGCTGGCAGATATGGGCAACTCTGTTCTGTGACTTCATAGAAGCTTTTACCAGAAACTTTCATAAAAGGAAAACCCAAGAGTACCTGGGGAAGGAGGGGGAGCTACAAATGCTGTTTATCTTTCCTGAAAGTGATAGCTAATACACATCAGCTCCCCTGAGGTACCAATACAGCGAAGACAAGACACATTTGTTTTTCCATGGAGTAAATTCATCTGAAAGGCTCATGGCTGACCCATCCAATTTATCTCATGATAAAATGAAAGTGCTTTTATTTTCCCTGTTTGCTCTAACTTTGTTAACAAGCTTTAGCTATCCTGAGACCAAAAAAAGGAGCTTTAGCACTAAAGTAAAGCCAGAAAGTCCCACTAAAATCACTGGAGAATAGAATGTGACACCCTCTTTACCTTCTTTTCCCAATGCATTATTTATATAAATGTTGTAGCAATTAACAGAAGTTAATGCACAACAATAAACCAATGGACCATCAAAGAAATGCTAATGGCAGGGAATGTTTTTTGTTTAAATTGTGGATTCACATTTCTTTTTCTTTTTTCCTTGAGGGCTGCAAGAACAGAAAACTTGCAAACCTAATAGAAGAGTCTTCAAGTGTCAAATCTTTGAGTATAGAAAAAAATGAAATCCATGTTCCTGTCTCCGTTTCTCTTACACCTCCTTTGAAATAAGAACAACTTCAGAAAATGGACTAATTTGTTTCACCTTTTTCTTTTGGCCTGAATGGTTATGTGAAGCATAATAAGAGTGACTGTATAGCTCTAGGGTAAAGGCCAAGGGCCCAAGAACCAGCTGAGTTTCTCCTTAATCCTGCCACAGAGGGTGAAGGACTTGAGGAGGGCTTGGCAGATAATGGAGGTCAGCACCTAGTTGCACAGATGATGTTGGGAACAGCAATTTGGCTTTTACAACCATGGGACTGGGAATTGAGGACTGCTAGGAAGTGTTGAGATGCATCTGACCAAATAGGGCAAAACATCTTTGCTAGGTTGACTAACCTGAGGAGACATTCAAACTATGAATGACAGAAAAGGGAGATGACAACTCACAAAGAAGTGGCAGGCCAGGATGGCAAGGAAAGGGCACAGGGTAGACTGAGGGGAAAGGCCTTGAAACAAAAAAACAAGACAGAGATGAGTCCACTACTGACATATGCACACAGGTGAGAAAGAGGAGTCTGGGAGAGGTGGTTGATTTGCAAGGTTCATCTCCTCCAACCTCAAGAAGAGCCAAGCTAGTGGACCTCTACGGCTTGGAGAAATGCATTTATGGAAACCTGGGTCAGGGTAATCCTAAGCGTGGATACAGGCAGGGCAATGAGTGGATTGAAAGCAGCCCTGTGGAGAAGGATTTGGGGCTGTTGGTGAATTAAACACCATCAATGAGTCCTTGCAGCCCAGAAAGCCAACCATATCCAGCTGCATCAAAAAAGTGTGGTCACGAGAGGTGTGTCTCCCTCTACTCTGCTCTGATGAAACCCCACCTGGAGTACTTCTACTCTTTTAGTGTAGGGGTGGTTAAAGGAAGAACAGAATTTGATGTAACACAGATTTACTAGATGCTTTTTAATTATGTTCTGCAGCACAGTTGTACAAAATCTTTCTGTTGATGCTCAACAGAATGTTATTTTCAGAAGTTTTAATTCAGTCTAAGCTAGGACTCCCAACAGTGCAAGCTGTCATTAGCAGAGTTATATACTTAATAATCATGAATGCTTATTTGATCTGCTGAAAATTACTTAAAGCTATGCAATATTCTCACAATAAAAGTATTTTTTCATTTTAGTTTCAGGATTGAATATATATTTTATCAAGAGAAATTATGAATTATTAATTCAAAAGTTTCAAAACTGAAAAATTTCCTTCAAAGGGCCTGACAGTCTGAAAAAAACAAAGAATTAAATTATTATTGTGCAAGACTGTCTTCTCAAAAAGAAGCAGTACTCACAGAGTGCTGAGGGAAGCAATGGCACAATTGTAAATCACTGCTCAAATGGAAAGAGTCCAATCATGTATCTCTAACTCTTAAAAGTAGGTGCAAAGACCTTCACTTTTACTTGCTCAAGTTAGCCAGTAACACTATGGCTTATTCAGTTGCCAAATGAGATTTGTAAATATCTTTTGAAATTTTAGACAATGTTTACTTAAAACAAAATTTTCAGGTTTGGCAGATACAACCTGTTATTTCTCCTTTTATAATTCTATTGGCGTATTTTTATGGTTATGCTATACAATGTGCTGAGTTATGACACCTGTCAAATTGAATTTGGTTTGCCTTGGTGCATGCTATTTAGAATGTCTTCCTTTCCTTCCCTCCTCGCTTCCCCTCAAATATATTTGCTGCTCCTTTCCCACAGTAGAACATCAAGGATTTACAATTCTCTTCCTGGTAGTCTCATTAAGAACACTAGGAAGAAATTCTTCCCTTCAAGAGAGTTAAAGTAAAATGATAGGCAGGGAAAGGGCTGTGTCATGGAGGATTCATTTACTCCCAGGCTTTGCAGGAGTTTTATGGTGCATGTGTTATGGGGAACCTGGTCTCAGTTCTGCCTTAACAAGTGCAGCCTCAGCCTGAAGAATCACAGGAAGCAGCACTAGTACAAAGCTTTGCCTGAATTCTTTCCAGTCTGCCTGCAAAGGTAGTGTTCTGTAAGTGGTGGTGAAGGTGTGAAATCTGAACCTATGGATTTTCTGATTTGTGGCCACAAAAAGTTACGGCATGAACAAGCTGATGGAGAAAACTGCCCATACTGATAGAAATGTTCTCCATTTAAAATAATATGAATGGGGTAGTATGTGGCCAAGACTTTGCTGCATGTTTCCCTTAGAATGAGAAAGTAAGTAAAGAAAGCTGTGAAGTCCTTTTCTAACACAAATCCTGTGGTGGCCCTTTAGCTGAAGGACTAGGCTGTGCAGCATCCAGGAAACACAGGTTTGTATCCCAAACTCGCTCTTGTCGGTGCCAGCTGGATAAGGTGACACACTGCAGTGCTGAGCACAGGCACGGTGGGAGATAGAGTAAGAGCTTTTTGAAAGTCAGTGGGAGTCTGACTGCCCTGAAATCAATGACAAGGGTCTTGGTCGGGAAAGGCACTGCTGCTTAGCAGGAGATGGGGATGACAGGGATGGCTTTGAGAGCATGGATATGTTTCCAGCCACTTCCCATGCAGTCTCTGCCAGGCCAGGGATCCCCAGGATACCCCCATCTTTGCATGGCCTTGATCTACTCTTTCCTCCCAATAGACACAAACTATGGGCTGTAAAGCCGGCTTTGTGGTTTCTTTGGACTATTCAAATTGAGACAGTCCAGGTTCGTAGAGGAAATCCAATTTAGAACAGGGTTTTTTAGTGGTGACTCAGAGCTGAGTTATTTCTAAACAGTGAAAAATGTTATGCCCTGCAACTCATAGAAGATAAGTAACTAAAATGTTATGCGTACTGGAATGTGTTGTGTCTGGCACTGAAAAGATCACAAAATTTGCATCTGAAATGGTATCAGTGAATGTTAGAGGCTGAAATTCTACTCCTATGTTGAACTGTATAACTCCAAAGAGGTTTCTCTGGCTGTAAGACATGATTTTTTAATTCAGAGTTTATTTAATTTCTAGTTTATATCCTACAACTGTTAACTCTTTGGGTCCCATTCTACTCTTTCCTGAAGTTAACTAGGATTTTCACATTGAGTTCAGGGGAAGCAGGACTTGACTTTATTGCATGTCATTTGCAAATGGAAGCCAAACTTGTGTTTTAGATATTATTATTCTATTTGCTGTTGGAGTCAACGCCCGAGTTATATGAATACTAAAAACCTGGCAGGAATATACCCTAATAGATTATTTTTTTTGACTCCAAGAGGAGTTCAGTGAATATTATTACAATTCAAGCACTAACTTTTTTGACTTACTCTTCATACTGGTGTCAAATTCTCTGTGGGTGTCAGTATGAGACCTGGAGACCTTAGACAGTGGGGTAAAACAGTGTCAATTCTGCAAACCAACACTAGACTTCCTGCAACTTGGAAATGTGCCAGAGAGGAGGCAAAGCTGCTACCTGGTGAGCAGGGGGTGCATGATCACCTGTGCATACAGGTAATGCTCAGCCTGGTAGAAACAGTTCTCTTAAAGCTATGCACCCACGTACTGCCTTTACTTTTCTCTTGAACAGTATAGATAGTAGCTTAAACATCCCCTTTGCTGGAGCACCAGTCTTATGGACAATCTGAAATCAGAATCTGCTTTTCAGTTGCACAAACTCAGGCAAGGAGGGTTAAAGGGATCCAAGGAAACTCTAAAATCTATGAAATTAAATTTATTTTGTTATTTTGGTAATTCAAGAAATATGCAGATGTAGGCAAAACAATAAACAAGTCTACCCCAATTTCTTTTCCTTGGATCCCTCACAGAGTTTCAACACTTTTACTGAGTATAAAGGAATCCATGTTTTCATTTCCTCTCCTCCAGATCGAAGATGAATGTCAGATGAATCTGACTTATTTCTTTCTCACTAAATTACAATATCTATAATGTAAGATATCCTAGAATGTGATACATTGATGCTTAATGGCCATGGGGAACAAATACATATGATATAACAAGGAGAAAAATTATTCCTTTATCCTCTTCCTTCCAACCATTACCTCCCACTTCCTCCCTGCATTCTCAGTGCTGGTTCCCCAATTGTGTCAGCACGAGTAGGTGTGTCAGGCACCTTGGCTCAAACTCAAAACCAACCTGAAGGGACTTGAACCCATTTCAGACACTTCCTGTGAAAATGCTCAGAATCATTTCCTGGCTAGGCCTTTCTTATAGACACCTGGTTTAGACTAAATATACAAGACAGTATTTGACTCTAGAGAATGGCATTCCAGGTACTAGGATGTCAAGGTAGGAAGACATGGCATCCAAAACCTCCTTCAGGGCACGGTTACATCCTTTGCTGCATACAAAGGGCACAATCTGAGAAGCAGAAACTGGGATGCTCAGGGATTCATGCCCAGACAATTTATATTTATGCCTAGACAATTTATATTTATGCACTTTACTCTTCAATACCTGTGATGTGCAGAGTGAGAACTTTGAAAGTCTAAACTTTGGACTTTGCCACTTAAGGTAGTACTTAGGCAACAGCTAGGAATTTAGCTCACTTTGTGGATAGAGTCCATCAGGAACTTGGATTACGGGAGTTTGGAGTTGAGGTTACAGAAGCACTATATTCTATATTTGAACTGAAATACTTTCTAAGTTTGCCACCAAACATAAACCCCCAAATCTATGTTGGACTTGAAACACTTCACATGTAATGTGAAGCCACAGGAGATTTATTTTTTCTTTTGGAATGTTTGAGGTAAATCATCTGAGTCTTTTGGATTTAAAATGCAGAGAAAAACAGGCACATATTGGACTTCTAAAAATACACCATAAGAGAGGAAAGTCAGTAGCTTCAGGACAAACTCAGTGACCCTGTTCAAAAGACAAGGAGATTCTGACAGCCTGTCTATCCAGTAGCTCTACACCAGATAATAGGAAGATAGTGTATATTAGGTACCTTAAAACAAACCCTCTTTTTCTAAGGCCTGCTTTGCAGACGATGATTATTCCTGACCAGGAGTAGCTTCCCTTTGCAGGGAGCATGTTTGTTTTCAGTTTATGGGCACTTTGCCATTTTTCTTTTGGCAGGTTTCCTACTCCTGCCTCACCACATTGCTTCATACCTGTCAGCTTCTCTTTGTACCTGGTCATCTTGGTCATCATGACCAGATGCCATCTCTGTTTAAATGGTGGCAGGCACCCAGGGAGTGCTCCTTTGCAAAGACAGAAAAAATAGTGAATTCACAGCCGGCAAAATGGCCCTACATGGACATTTTTTGAGAGCCTAGAGTTTGTTGCCCTGTCCCAAAATGGACATGTTCAGGAGAGTCACCAAAATCATAGTGGAGACCTTAGGGCAGTCAGTGGAAAGGGCACTGCTGACTGTGAATTGAGGAAGAACATGGAGGGAAGATACTTGGGATCTGAACACTGGCATGCAAATGCCAGGCAGCCTGCAAACAGGAGCACCAATAAATATGCACTGCCATTCAAATGCAGAGAGTAGCGTGCACTGAAATGCTTGCATGTTTTGGAAAGAGCAAAGAGCCTTTCTTCTTGTGCTTGGCCAATCTTTAAAATGTTAATTTCCCTGTGATATCAAATCCCATAACTATCAGTCACCCGGATAATCTTGATAATTTTCTTTCCGGAGTTATTTCCCAATTTTTAATCTCTCACCCCGTTATGATCCCCTTCAAGAGGTGAGCACCAGAGAAACCAGAAAGTTCAGTATGTTTCATGTCAGGCATGTTCACTGTAGCAGAACAATTATCACAGAATCACATTGGTATCATAATGTGCTTCTGTGCTGATTCACAGTACCAGACAAAATTGTAATGCATTGATAGTACTCCTATTAGACACAGATCATGAAGACTATGCTCCCCAAAGGATACCCCTTTAGCCTCAGCTCACACCACCCAGCTCAGCAGCAGTACAGGTCCTATTCTCACCTTATCATTGCCTTTTGGAGTTTGAACCGTCTTTGTCTGCCAAAGATCTGCACTGGGCTTAGCAAGAGGACAGCTTGCTGAGGAAGTGGAAGCTTGGTGAGGGCAATTAATTGCTGGCTGAATGCTGCCACCTAACAACAAAGCGCTCTGTTCCCTTGTCTGGGATTGTACAAATTTGAGAAGTGTTTTCCAAGTATTCTCCTGTCCTGAAGCAAACCTCAGAAGACAACTACCATGCCAAAAGGAAGGAGGAAACTAGCATTTTATCATGGGCTGGGTTAATTTTCTCCGGCTCCTAAATCTATTTTTAAGCAGCTGGTATAAACTACCCCTGTACAACTACTGGAGGAAGACTGGCACATCCAGAGGGCTCAGGAACTCGTCCCTGTTAAAGACTCCTCTTAGGATGGGAAGTCACACTTGGAAAAAAGGACTGCTCCCCTTCCTCCTCTGGCTCCTCAGTTTGCCATGAAATCAAAACCTCCAGGAAGCTGCTGCCAAAATCTACCCACTGCATGACCACAAACATGCAGGCATCACTGTGCTCATATTAATCATTACCCTTATTACCACCATGGCATTTGCACTGAGCAAATCATAGCATGGCATGAAGGCTGAGTCCCAAACACTTTCCTTGGTGACAAAGAACATTTTAGAGTAGCTCTGGCTGTTCTTCCCCACTGACCACTAACTGAAACAGAACAGTGTGAATTGAAACAGTATGATATTTGCCTATTAAAACACAGTTTCGATGTTCTCTTTCATTTTAGAATATTATGGCCCACTTTTTATCTCATATCTAGGCTCCCAAGGTAGAAAGGGCAGGCCTTTGATTTGCATGATTGGATTCAGATGATCCTTAATTAAAAGACAGAACAAGCTTTAGCAACCAAGAGATGAACAATGAGATTCTTCCTCCTGTGATCTGGGTGGCAAAACACTGTCTCAAAGTGACAAAATCCAAGTGCTGGGCAGTTTTATAAAGTGATTTAATCCAAATCAGTCACGAAAGCTCCATTTTCACTTGATCTAGGCACTGCAAAAGTGGTCAAATTACCTCTTGAAATCCCTTCCAGGTTTTTTTTTGTTTTGTTTTGGTGTTTTTTTTTTTTTTTTGTTTTTGTTTTTTTGTTGTTTTTTTTTTTTTTTTTCCCCAAAGAGCATCTGCAAAGTAATGCAGCTCTCTCCAGTTGGAGAATAGAAAGCCTGGTTATGATTGCTGTGCAACTGAGATAGTGAGATCCTCAGGCAGGAAAAGAAGCTGGTTTCAGATTAAGTTGGAGGTCTCTAGTCCATTAAAGGCTGACACATCTACTCAAGGTATTTGTGGTGTTCTTCTGGGAGGCTGTGCAGATGAGGAAATATCCACCTACATAATTTAGGATTGTACAGCATAAACTGAACATGCAACAGTTTCAGGCATGAAAGTGGAGGCCTCAGATGCATGTGTTGTATATAGACAAAGTAAACCTTCAGCTGAGAAGATGCATAACAGAGGAGGATAACAAACCCCAAAGGTACATGCCTACAAAAAGAGCTTACTGCATGTATATACACACAAACAGAGGCAGTTCTGGTTTTTGGCCAGTTAAGAACCTCATCTTCTTTTTTAAGTGTTTGATCATGTTTAGCCCCCCCATCTACACAGGAGCTGCGTGGGTAGATAGGGAGCAGTAACTGTGTGATAAATCCAGTACTGGGCTTTACAGCTGGGAAAGGTTTAATCCCTATGAAGGCTTAATTCCTTAATCAGTAAAGAAAGGAGGATTAAAAACAGTCTGGAGCAGCTGTGGTTCTGGGCTGTCCCCAGGAGTGCATTTGCATGGTGTCTTCCCAAGATACTGAAGGTGGTTGGGAGGCAGGACAGCCAGAGGCAGGATGGCCAAATCTGGCAGGCTCTGGACTTAGCCAAAGTTGGTGAACATTTTGACTTGCTCTGTTGGCCTCAAGTTAGTAGTTTAATGACTATCCACAAATGTTTGTACAAAAGGCTGGGTTGCCTGCTTGTGCAAACCTTTTGCAATAGTTAATCTTTAGTCAGTAAATCATGGTTTGGGAGCAGAAACAGTGACTAGCGAGTAAGCAATGACACAGAGCTCTCCTCAGCTGTGCCAGAAGATGAGCTGAAACACGCATGTTCTCCTGTGGCCATGGTGGATGTGGGCAGATCATATCCCTCTCCTGCCTGTGGCACAGCTCCTCCTGGGCATGTTCAGGCCAGGCCACGCTTTCCTATAAGGGTGGATAACTGTTGCAACCATAATTATTGATAGTAAATGCATTAGGAAAGATAAAGTCTCCTGGTGAGTGACTCATGAACAGGGAAAAGGACACAGCTTATCAAAGGCATCCACAACTAGTGGCTAACTCTGTTCTTTCCTCTGGTTCAGTGAGGCTGACTTTTGCAGCTCCCAGGCTACACTTGGACTCAGCAGAGACTCAACTGCAGAAGCTCAGCTCAAAGGATAATGTCAGAAAACTGTAACCTGGGAAAGGATCAACATTGTCAGGCATTGTGGTGTTGGTCTGTCTTTGTCTTTCCTCATGGATTTGTTTACACTGGAATGGAAAGGTAAAATAATACTCAGTTTTGTAAACAGATCATCAGTAAAATACCCTTTGTTAACATTAATAAATAGCTTGCTTAAGAAAACCCCCAAGTCCCTGTGGTAGGTATTAGCCTTTGGTTTCCAGTTACTCAACCTCTTTACAAGTCTTAGAGATCTCATAAACTTTGAATGTTGTAGTAAAAATATTTATAGGGTAAGTCAAAGAAAAACATAAAATTGCATTCAAGTTTTGACAGGAGTAAAACTACTTATCCTGCTTATTTTTTATTATAGAAAACTAGATGCTGTGACCTTACTAAAAAATGATAGCTATTTAAGCAGAAAAGTTGGAAAGGATTTTGTGCATGTTAGTATTTCCTTTCTGAAGTATTAATATTTACCTTGGGAAACTCTTAAGTGCTTAATTGGAAAAGGCAGACAAGAAGTGCTCATGGTGTCACAGGCTGTTAATGGAATCACAACAAAATTCTGCATATTTCCAGATAATACTTCAGTCAGATGCCACACTGGCCTGCATTTTCACTGGTCTAGGATTTGGTCTTGGTAAAGGCTAGATTCACCATGAACATCTGAGTTCCACCTCAAGTGTTTCAAATTCAACTGTCAGATCCTAGAGAAACCATTTTCAGCTTTGTCCAGTCCTGTAGATGCTGAAAGCCTCCATGGTATCCCCATTTCCACTGGCACCTCACCTTGATCCAGACATCACCAGGATGCAGGGAGTTGCAGCTAAGCCTTTTCCTGCCTGCCACTGGCATACCTTGCTTGTGGTGTGTATGCCAGCTGGCAGGTTCAGAGGGGTGCCTCAGACTTTGCATGGAAAACAGCACAGGACATGCTTTCCAGGAGGTGAGATACCTGCTGTTAAATTCTCACCTGGCTTCAGGCCCTCTCAGAGACAATCCAAGATGTGTTTTCCTCCATCTCTTTGTTGAGTTAGTTCTGTGTTCTACTGTAGTGGTTTAACTCCAGCTGGTGACTCAGCCCCTCACAGCCACTTGCTCCCTTTGCTTCACTCAATAGGGAAAGCAAAAGTCACATGTAAGCAAAACAAATCAAGGAATTCATTCTGGGAATCAGGTGCTCAGCTGTCTCTGGGAATGCAGGGATCCATTCCTCAATGATGACTTGGTAAGACAAACACCATCCTTCTGAACATCTCCTCTCTTCCTTCTTCTTCCCCCTCCTTTATTTGGTGAGCACAACATCATATAGCATGGGATATTTCTTTGGTCAGTTGGGGTCAGCTGTCCTGGCTGTGTCCCCTCCTAATTCCTTATCCTCCTCACCATGTGGGTGGAGTGAGGAGCAGAAAATGCCTTGACACTCTGTAAGCCCTGCCCAACAACAACAAAAATATTCCTGCATCATCAACACTGTTTTCAGCACAAATCCAAACCCTGTACCAGCTGTTGTGAAGAAAATTAGCTCTATGCCAGACAAAACCAGCACATATAATAATAGTTTGGTATTTTGGGGGACTGTGAGAAAGATACACTGATTAACCTCTGGGTTGCAAAGTTATTTACGAAGTATAGAAAAGCTGCTGTCAAGTCAGTCTCAGGCTAAGAGAAATAAAGGATGCTAGCTTCCTGCTCTAGTAGCTAAGCTCTTTAGGAGACCTGACAGTATACATCCTAAATCTTTAATTTGGCTTAAAAATTCAGGCCTAAACCCCAAAAAAGAGACACAAAGTTACAAAGTTTGGTTTGGACCGAGAAGAGAAGCAGAAAAAACCCCCTGCAAATACTTTGCTTAAAAGGCCTGTGTTAATGGTGAATTTTTTCATTCTGCTAAAATCTGTGAAGTCAAACAGCTGCTTGATGGGGACAGGGACAGCCTAATCACAGCTCCTGGGAAGTAAGTGTCACGTAGCACACCTAGTAAAAGCTTAAGCAGTAAATTATCAAGCGATCTGAGCTGCCATTTAGGCACTAAAACAAGTGGCTGTTTCAGGTTTTTTATAAGATCTGAAATGGAAAATTTGATCATCGCATCCCAGAGCACTTGGGCTGGTTGCACCTCTGACCATGTAGCTTTGTCCTGACCTCCTCCATGGGAAATCAGCTGAGCAGCTGCTGGAAAAATCTGTTTACAAACATTCTCAACAGAAAAGTCTTTTTTATCAAATTCGTGTTGAAGATGGGTTTTCCTCCCTCAGCAGCAGGGTTTCAGTGGTGGCTCATGGTGAACAGATGCCTCTTCCCAGGCAGAGAGCTGAGGGCCAGGCACTCACTGCAGCGGGAATCTTCCATGATATCCTCTCCTGAAAAAGCTGTTTCATTCCTGATGCATCCAAAGTTTTGAACTGAAAATTGTATGATAGGAAGTGAAGTTGTCTTCTGGGCAAACACTAGAAACCCCTCCTTTTCAGCCTAGGCAAAGCATGCCTGTGAAGGCAGCTCCCTGCAGGGAGCCCAGCTGAGGGGTCTGCTCAGCCCCACTGGAAGGGGGCAAGGGAGCAGCTCACACTGCTGTGCTTGACACCCACAGCTCTGACAGTGTTAACACACACCTGAAGCTTTTCATTGCTGTTATAAAATGGGAGTTTACTTATCTCACTCTCACACCATATTTAGACAGAAAATAGCCCAAAGTTTCAAGACTAAAAGCCAAAACCTTAAAAAAAAAGGTGTTATAGCAACATGTCCTTGACTCTGGAGATCTCTTTTCCATTAGGATATAGCCAATGTCTGATTATCCTTTCTCTTCCTTTGTCTTTTGCACATGAGACATTATGACTTCTCTAGGCATTGTTATTCTGGTTAAAAATACAGAAATAATTTCATAAGAACTTTCATTTCTTGCAGCATCAGCTACATGTTACAACATAAAACCACCAAACCCTTGACGATTATGTGAGAGCTATAGTTTTGATGAACCATTAAATCAGGTAACCATTATTCAGGCTATTTCAATTACAAAAAAATGTTTTAGTGCTGTCTTTTTACTGCACTGCTTACTTTGCATGATCCTGTTTTTAATCAGCTCCCTTGGTAAGAACTATGGATAAATACCACCTTCACATGTGCGCACAAGTTCTGAACTTTGAACGAATGAGGTATTTTAATACATATTAATCTGTTTACTTACTTAGCCTGTGTCTGGTCACAGCCAATAAATCCACAAATCCAGGCACTGCCAATTGTATGGCAGGCATGTAAGCACACAGTACACAAAGAAAAACCTGGAAATTTGTCAGCTTATGGAAAGGTGGACCTTCATTTGTGAAATAGGATGGTGCATATGCTGATGTGCCATCAGAGGTGCATTGCTCTTCACCATGTGCTGGTAGCTTGTGTGATTTTGCAGAGCAGGATGCTGGGATGTGACAATAAATTCACAGGTTTGCTGGGTGTAACCCAAGAGCACAGCCTCAGCGAGTGCATCCAAGTCTCATGAGAGATACCAAACCAGGTGTCTTGGGGGGTTGTGTGATTCTTTCCCCTCTTTTCCCTGATAGAACCTGAAAGGGGCTGGGTAAGACTTATGTACTTTACATGTATGCAGAATTGCTTTCTTTGGTAACACAGATGTTAATCAGGTACAAAGATATTGTGCAGCCTCACTGAGGAGGTGTGTGGTACTGCCTTGCTTTGGGTATGTTAGTGATGGCTTGTGTTGCAATAATTGTGTGCCTCCTTTGGGGTCTCAGGGGTAACCCACCTCCTGGGATGTTGCATGTTTAGTTTGAACTGCATAATAAAATCATCTGACTTATTTGGAAAGAGAAAAACATCTTTGCTGTATTTTAGGACACTTTCTGAATGGAGTAAAAGGCTGAGAGGCAGAATCCAGGCACAGGGTCTTCTTCTTACACTCTCTACATCTCTCCCTCATGGTTGTTTTTGATATTAAGGCTCACTGGCACACAGATCTGGGACAGAGCCTTCTGGGGTAAAACTGTGCCTTAATTTTACTCAAGAAGTGCTATTAGCTGGGGGCTTGGAGTATGTGGCTCTCCCTCCCTCCCTGAGCTCTGCTTTCTATAAGTGCCTCTGGAACTTGCAATGTGCAGTGTACCGGGGGTCCAGTAACACTTTAGTGAAGACAGATGTTAATGCTGAGTGAGCAGAAGCTAACAGACTTGCAGAACAACCTTGGCAGCTCGCCCCATTTTTCAGATTTCAATATACCTACAAAAACTTAGAAAAAAACTAGAAGAAAGCCCTCTCTGCATTTTGGCCTAGAGCAAACTCTGCTGTAAGTAGTTCATCAAGACACACTCTCTTTAGCTCCTTAAACACACAGCTAGATCAAAATAAAGTATGAAGAGCATAAAGTAACTCACAGACACCGTTTATTAACACTGAGGCCTGCTGCAGGAAGAAAGTGACCCAGTAAATAGCCTCCCTGAGTAGTAAAATAGTTGCTGTAAGGAGTTACAAGAACTTTTGTGAGCTGTAATTCCCTAAGGAAAAAAAGAAGAGAGATTTTTACAATCTTTCATCTCTGCTTGAAAGCAGAAATAAAAAGCCTTCCCCTAAACTACTAGGTGCTTGTGAGCAGCCTGCTAATAATGTCATCTTCTGTCTGGTCTTAAAGGGAAAGGAGAGATATGGAAAGAAAACAAACCCACAAACAGCACTGGTCAGCTTTATGAGTGCTGCAACTTCAAAGACTGGAAGAAATGCTCCCCAGACTGGCTGTTTTGAGGATCAAGAGTTCAGGGGCTTTAAAGGACCTTTATTAGAGAAAATTCAGCATGAGAAACTAGCAGTCCCTGATAGTACTGCAAATAGATGTCTTGCACTGGCAGTCCTGCAAATAGGAAACTTACTCTGGCTCTGAGAAAGAGCCAACAGCATAGGCCTACTTGTTTTTTGCTTATATACGTCGTATTTTAACAAAACATATTTTATACAAGGCTGCAGCATGGTGCTATTTGTGAATACCATCCTCCTTTTACTGGCAGCTAAACTGAGACAGAGGGGAAGTGCAGCCAAAATTTTTGTAAGCAATCTTAGTTTTGGAGATCCTTCCATCTGGGTTGCTGAATGTGAGATACGCAGACATCAGGGTGCTCCAAGTCAGTGGGATGGAAAATTTGGAGGGTACTGCCCTGTCCTGACTGGATGCTGTATGTCTGCTATGGGGAAACAAATTTTGTAACCCAGTTGGTCTCCTCGTTGAACATAGGTTCAGTATTTTTCAGACAAGCAGGGCTGTGGGAGTTAAGTCCTTTTTATTTTCTTTTTATTCTCGTAGGGTGACTGCATTAGTTTTATGTAGCACATACAGTACTTTTGGTAGTGTAAAAATAGTGCAGATGTGTATGTGCCTTAGACACTTTCCATATCTTTATCCATACTGAGCAGGAAAACCAAAGCAGAAAATTTATCCTGAACTATGTCCAGTTCAGGGGAAGTTATCTTATCCTTGCTTATCCTCTCTCTGTGCCCCTCTTTTTATTTTCTTGTGGCAATTGCTGAACTGAATTAAGCTGCACAGTGTCTAAGAAAGTCTACAGCAAATATTCTAGAAATCAGAAATGTGATCAACCCCAAAGGATTGAGGACAGTAAAAAGAATGCATATCAAAAGAAAAGCTAGAATAATCTCTTCATTTGCCACACAAACAACAGTGAAATATGCTAAAAAATTGCATCAGATGGTGTGCTAGATATCAGCACTGTGCTTGCAAATAATGAGTTAACCAGTAAATTGACTGCCTTTTTTTTTTTTTTTTTTTTTTTTTTTACTTCTGTGGACAACCGAGTCTCTAACAAGAACCACGTCTGTAATAAAAGTTATGATGTCTCTAGCAGGAACTGGTAGTGCAAATCAAACATACCATTAGCTTGTCAGGCTCAGCCAAGTGAAATAACAAGCAGCTGGGTAGTGCTGCACACTGAAATGGAAAACTGTTGCCCCTTAACAGAAGATTTCCTCAGAGAAAATTAAGCATGAGGAGCAGCTACAGACCTGGTTATTCATGAGCACGGTGTCACAGGGAGGTCAGTGGAAGGACCTCACCTAAACCATCATTCTGGTTCAGGAAATGCTGCCTGACTCCTGAAGTTAGCAGAGCAAACTCTCCTCAACACCTCGATGACAAAATCAGGGTAGTGGAGAAGTACCTGGCACCAAGGTAAACAGAGGAACGATGCAACATGTGATTTCCCAACCAATGCTATGGTTGGCCACTAAACCCAAGTGCTTTCAGTTCTGAGGAGATGGAGGGGAGGATGAGGATGGAGTGTGCATGGGTAAGGTGGGAAAGAGGATCTCTTTTTGTTTCTAAGGTTGTGGAAGAATAAACCTTGAGAGTGAAACATTTCCCTATGCAGGCAGGGAATTGGATGCAGGCCGTGCTGGGCTAGATGAGTTTTTGTACTTTGGGCTTTTGGCTAAACCCAAGCTGTTTGTGTTGTCACATGCTCTTTTACAATCTTTTGGCTGATGAAGCCTGGGTGGCAGCGTGGAAAATTGTTTGGGAGGTTTGCGTAGCCGTGTGTGTGTTCTGCAGCCCCAAAGCCAGACATTGTTTATTGAGTCCTGCAAGGGATCCTGGTAATCACAGCTGATTTGCAAAAGCATATCTGTTGTCCATGTGTATCAATTAGATTGCACTAACTGTGTACAAATCACAGATGTGATACTGATCCTGCAGCTTTCAGCCAGCAGAGCACGTTTTTGTGCTTGTCTGGAGGGAGGTTCTACTACTAAGCCACAGTACTCCATTTGCAAAATTTTCTGCTGCCCCTGCAAAGATGCACCTAAATTTCAAATGCAGGTGTATGTCCAGCAGCTCCCTCACCTAAATTCCACCCCATGAAATGCCTAGAGACATCTCTTCATCACAGCCACCCACTCGGCCCACCAAGGCCCCCTGCTTCTTGCCTGGGTTGCAAAAGCACCATGCTCATTTTTGGGCCAGTAGTCCATACAGCAGAAGGTTGGTCGCAATTCCCAGAAGCCAGATCTTGGAAGAGGAAAATATAAAGGAAAGAAATATTTTTCTAATGGCTCTGAGTGCTGATGATTACCAACCTTTTCTTGATGCTGGAATAGGCCTGAGGCAGAATAAAAAATGAAGGAAACAACATTTTGACCAAAAGGCTTTGTTTTCAGAGAGTAATTCAAAACTGTTTTCGTCTTCCTGTAGTACATGTAGACACTGCTATCACCAGGGACATATCTAACCCAAACTGAACGGACTATAAGAGCATCTCTCCTGAACAGGATCTGCCAGGCCATTTCTGGGTTCCCTGAGTTACTGCCAGGCATTAGAGCTTTTGGTCTCCTGGGGGGCAATACAGGCCTTGCAGCTCATGCTGAACTGAAGCTGCCCAGGGCAATTTTCAAGCTCCAAGGTTTTCAGACTGAAATCTGTAGTGTGAAAAGCAACAAGAAGATTTTGCTCCAGTTCTAAATAAGTAGAACTGGCTAGAAAAATTTGGAAAAAAAAGTCTCCAAATGCTTTTCTTAGCAATTCTTCCAATTTTTCCTTTGATTTAAAAATACAGTTGTGCTATTCTTTTTCATTGAGCAACAAGAGGAAAACTCTTGCCTTCATCTTCGCCTGCCATAGAAAAAAGGGAAAAAAGGGAGGGAGGAAGAAATGAGGGCTGCTGAGATGATGATGACTTGAAATGCTTTTTCTTGAAAAGTTAAAACATTTTGGAAAGTAATTTTCCACACTTCTTGTTGCTTTTGAAAGATCCTTTTTAAGAAAAGTGCTTTAAGCTCCAAGTATTGGCAAACTTTATAAACAAAATTCTTTTGCTGTTTTATTAAGAGGAGTAAACAAGGGACAAGTGATGGCTGAAGCAACAATTTTCAAGATGGTTGACACACGGGAACTTTTATCTTTTCAACTATAAACTTTGATTGGTTTTCATCCCCCCTGCCTCACTTCCTCCTCTCCTCTTTCTCAAAATTATTGCCTTTCAGTTTGTTTTAATGGTGTTTATGTAATGTCATAAATATTCTTGTTTAGAACTGTAATTATTCCCTATGATTAATTCTGTTCCCTCTGAGAGGTTGTGCAAGTTTTCACTGGAGGGTATGTCTTTTATGTTCATGTGTTTCTCCATGTAAAATGCAAGATGTCCATTACTAAAGCCATGCCTGGGAAGGCAGGGTTAATGCTTTTCCTTTTTCTCGTGGCAATGTTTGGAAGCATTTTTGTGGAGTGTTTAGTGTCATTCCTATTCCAGTTGGGATTAAGGTAATTGACAGGGCGCTGGGCCAGGGGTCCTTTAGCTGTCCAACCTCAGCTGCATGGGGTGGAAGCGTGCCATGGCCAAAGTCACTTCCTTTCTCTTTCTTTTATATCCCATTAGTCTGCCTGTGTTTTTGATTTCAGAGGAATTCCTGTAAATACATCGACTGTAGCTGCTAATTGTGGGTAAAACATCAAAAATGTGGAGGCAGTGGGAGTTTTCCCAAAGTAAGGGCTGCGGGACTCAGCTGTCTGTGTTCTCTGAAATGCATTTGCAGTAGGTGGAGATAATGATCAGCGTTTTTGTGACAACTGTTCTGCGTTAGGTGAGGGCAAACAGTTGAAACTAGACCCTAAATAACAGGCTGTGTCCCATCCAGCCCTGAGGAAGTGGCTGACAGTGCACAGAGGCCAGATGGAAGTACACGGTGCCCAGCATGTTTACCTTTGTTGTTGTGCCTTACGTAATGAGTTACAAGAAGATGGATAGCGAGGCTTTCATGCCCTGGAGGAAAGGAAAAAAAATCTTGGAGGAACTAAGCAAAAGTTACATTTTAAAGAATGTGTGACATATATACTTTAAATTTACAATTTGCGTTCTTCATGGTATTTCAAGTATATTTTTATATGCTATCATATTTTTTTCCCAATTTCTTAGCAGCTTGAAAGCCTAATCTTTTGGAAAAGTTTAGCTGTCATCCTCCTAGACAGTTTCACAAGCAATCATGTTAATGTCCAGATGATTTGACTGTGATAATTGAGCATAAAATGAAAGAAGTTATGTACTATTGTGGAAACAGGTAGAGTTTAATTTTTGATCATTTTTTACAAGCCCTGTAAGTAGCTTCTAGCACTGCCTGAAGAGGGTTTGTAGTAAGAATCAGCCTGGTGTTTAACATCCAAGGGAGGAAGAAACTGAAAGCACAGGGCCCTGCTCTGGGCATCTGCTCAGAGGAAACCAGCTTGATGCTCTGGGGATCCTGCAATCAAAGAGTTGGTCAGATGCATTTCTGGGAAAAGGACAACCTGGAAGCTGCAGAAGAGAACATTGGACACAGCTCACACTAAGCCAGACCACGGTTTTGCCATTTTCATTCAGTTATATCTGTATCTAAAAAAGACAAGGAGAATGAAAAGTTTTTCTAGAAATAGCAGTTTAAATAAGACTGTCTATAAAATCAGACAGGAAACTGCCGTGAGACCTCAGTGGAAAATCCCAGAAGAGGCAGATGTCCCCACACATTCCCTTTCCAGGCCCCATCACAAAGTCAGGGATCTCATTAGGTCATGTTTACTGAAGAGCCTTGTGTTCTGTCTTCTGATTTTGCCAGGGACAGGACACGGGGAGGACAAAGCCTGTCCTAAGTGACCACCGATGGAGCCAGGCCTATTCATGGATTAGGGCTGCCATGGAAACTCCGTTTGCAGAGCTCACCACTGCAAACATGGAATGAATGGCCAGGTCAGCACCCGAGATTAAAGGGGAGGGAAAGAGGGAGTTGAGCAACTGTTTGCTGAACTTATTTCAGTAGCTTTCCTGGAAGAGTCCAATATTCCAAAAATTGGATCATAGAGTTTTTAGTTAAAAGCAGAAGGAGGATTCCCCTTGTTTGAGAAACAGATTGTGTCTTCTGGATGCATTCAATGAAGAATAGCAGTAGAGCTGAGCTAAGTATTGATTTAATTTCAGAATAACCTTAAAAGATCTAAAAGAGGTTTAATGATCAGTTGTATCCTGAAAATGAATCCCAGAGGCCTTATCATTTAATGTAATGATTTACACAAATCAGCCACCAGACTAGGAGTTCTACCTGGCATTGTGATTTTAATCATAGTGAGACAAAATTCACATCCCGGTTTTGACTGTGCAGATCTATTGGTTAGCTAATCCTAGATGTGTCAAAGATATGATTCAATGTTTCACCACCTAGAAAATAAGACTTTTTTTGCAAGATCAAACAATGAAGTAATCAGCAAAATATATTTTAGCAAGCAGCTGTGCTTTTCTTTTTTTTTTTTTTAAAATCATTTGTTTGTTTGGGTTTTTTTCATATCTGAATTGATATATTTTTTCATTGGAAGTCCATATCTGGGGAATAGCCTGTGATTTGAGAAACCTTCTGCACCCTACCCTTTTATAGACTTCCTTATTACACAGAGAAAATTTCTCTGTCCCAGGAATTCAGAGAAACATGGGTGTATTCTCCATAGCCTGGCAGTATCTACCCTGAGGGCTGCCTGTGTATTTTGAAATGCTCACCTGGAGGCTGGGCACCTGGGAGCTCTGCTCTGAAGACCAGTGTAGATGCATAGAAAATACTTTAAGAGCCAGGAGTGTGATTCATCACCTCAAGTTTTAGACGTGGAGGGAGCAGAGATGGCTAATGTGCTTTTATTAATTTCTTGCTTAAATCATTGTTCTCAGATGCAGCTGTGAATGACACACTCAGATTAGAAGGAAAAACTATTCCCTGAAAGCCCAGGAGAGCTGCAGTGCTCTGGTGATGAACCAATTTACTCAACACCAACGTCCTGAGTGCTCTCACTTGGTTGGCTGTGTTTTTCAGCCAACTAGGCATCCATTTTGGAGAACTTCTGTTCAAAACTTATGTCCTTAACAGGGAAACACAGTATTAAACTAAAAATTGAACCCACAAATCCTTTTCCAGACAGTAAAACATTTTCTCTTTTGGTGGAAGAGACTGTGGTTTGACATTCTTAGTTCTTCATAAGTCCAAGTTAACCAGCTTTTATCAGTTATCCCTATGTTTTATGAAGCAGTTGCTTTATAGTGTGTTCAAGTATCTTGTTAAGGTTAAACTGGTTGGTCATTCTGAAAGTTTCCCATTTCTGCATAATATAGCATGTCAATATTTCTCTGGTGCTCTGGGATCTTGTAAACCCTCATGAGTTTCTAATGGTTCAGCAGTTGCTCTGCTTAAGCTGAAGATAGATTTTCCCAAATCCTTCCTTGTGTTGGTCTAATGGGGAGAAGTTTGAAGGTTTGAAAATCCACTGAACAAAAAACTGAAATAGGGAAGTTCTGGAAATGAAACAAAGTCAATGGCAAAGCCTTCACAATTTTTATCAGAAGAGAGCCCTGAATTCATGGGCACAAAACAGAAGAGGAGTGGGTTGAGTGAGGCTGGGCTTTAGCAGTAAACACAAGAAAACATCCAAAACTCATGCAATGCCTTTTATCTATTTCTAGCAGCACAGTATAGAAATGTGAAGTAAAAGAAAGAAAACTGCAAAATTTGATCTCAAAATGTTGATGCTGGGACCATCTGTGCAAAAATAGATTTGTAGGTTCTGTGTGGGCCCTCTCACCTCTGCAGAGCTGCCATAGAACCTTGCATCACAGGGACACATGCAAACCTCAGCCACCCTTGTTACCTGATCCCACTGAGAGAAGGGAGGAAAATGTTTGTTTTCTTTTGTTTATATCCAAAAGGATCTGAACAAAATTTCTCTCTCAGCCCGTGGCCTGATATGTAAAAGTTCATGTGCCTGTGCATCTGGCTCACTCTAGCTGGGATGCCTCAAAGCTGCCTCTTCTGCTTATAGAAATGTAAAAGCTTCTTGCTAAGTACTCTAAAGAGGTCCCTTAGATCCTCATTTATATATGTTTTGCATTTCCTGTGGTTTTGCTTTTTATGGTTTATTCTTCCCTCTCACAACTTGTCACTATCCCCTTCTTTAATCTGCCTGATTGAAAGCTGACATTTTCTGATTAATTGTTCCAAGTCTTCTTCAAGTCACCAGTCAGAAGAGTAGCTGTGCTCATTTGATTAAAGGAAGATATTCAATACCAAATTTTGTCTTTCCCGTCCTTAAAAGTATTTTTAACTCTGCCCTCAGCAAAGATGAAAAGATGACCCAACAAAGCAAAAGTCTCCATTAATTCAGCCACTGCAGAGGAGGAAGGCTGGGTTTTTCATTTGAGTTTATTTTATTTTGTGCTTAAATATGTTTTGTTGACCCATTTTGGCATAAAAAAGGGTGAAGTTGCTAAAAGAAGGGCAATTGTGTCCTCCCACTGGAGTTCAGCCTACAAGCTACCCTTTCTTAGGAGCTGATTTGATTTCCCCCGGATTTTGCTTCTGCAGGCAGTGTGTTTTATCTGCCTTTTAGCCTTTGACCCAGAGGTGTGACCTTTTCACTTTTATCTCTTTTGGACTAAGCCTGGGCCCCGTCAAAGTTCCTTGAGAGACTAATGGTAAGTGCAGAGCAAGAAGGGTCATTTCTGACAGTAAAGAGGACGGAGCTCTGCGGTGGGTGGTGGTGAGGTGCCTCCAGGCTGATCCAGGACAGGTACCTGTGCTCCTGCAGCCTGAGCAGCCATCTCTGACACCGAGCAGCAATGACAGCCCCAGAGCGGGCAACTGAAGGATAATCCCCACTGAATCTGCCTTTGCCTCCCACCCCAGCAATGCAGCAGCAATAAATAAAAGCATAATCACTTTCAGGATTGATGCTTGCTCACTTCCCACTGTTTAAAGCAGCCAGATTTAGTCTAGGTATAAAATCATTTGTGGAAATAATATTCAGCTGTTACTATTAGCCTTTATGCCTTTCCTTCAATCTGCAGCAAAATCTTTTCTCTGTCCTTGAATGCAAGATGCATTGAGCTGCAAAAATATACATTCCTTTCTTGTATTTTAAGGATCCACAAAAACTAATCTCTGGGATGCCTCAGAGCAGCAACAACATCGGCAGCACCCACTCTCATTCTGTCCCAACAGGACAGGGAAAATCAGCAGAAGAAAGATGTATCTGTGACACAGAGCTGCCTGGGAGGTCTCCTACCAGCAACCTTCCTGATGCTGCAGCAGGAAGCGAAGCTGCTTAAGTGATGGGGTTGAGTTTCCCCTTAGTGGAGCTGGTATGTGTTTCGGAGCCTCGGCAGGGACTGCTGTGATGGGTCCTGTTCCTTCTGCTCGGGACTGGGGGAAAGCAACGGTGCAGGAGCCTGGAGCTCATTCTGCCTCAGGGTATGCCACCATGCGTGGAACACACACTCCTTCTTTCAGGCTGCAGCATTTCCTGACCTCCGTGGAGAAGAGGGAAAGGAAAAGTCAAATAACAGCTACATGCTGTGGGATTCCTCCTTCTGTTTTGGAAAAGAAAGTGCAGGAAGGAGTCAGAGAGCCAGGGAAAATGAGTGAGGTGATTTTTTTTTTTTTAATGCTGTTCCAGTTTGGTTCCAGTGGGTGTGTGTTTGGATCAGGGCTTGTTTTGAAAAAAGGGGTGCAGAAAATTCCTGTAAAAGAGAAGATCCTGAATCACAGGGAAATCTGTCCAGCACACATTATGAGGAATGAAGTCTGGAGATCCCCAGTGCAGGGAAACACGGGGAGGTGATGTATCCTGTTAGGGAAACAGAGTTTTCAAGTATTTATTTTTTATTTAAAAAATTGCCACATAAATTTTCTGTGGAAAGCAAGGATTTACACAGAACTTACTCACAAAGAATAGAGCTGCTCTCTCTAAAAATATTTCTGCTTCTAAATGAAAACCTTTCCATCTTGTCATCCTAGAGGTGATGGCTGCAATGATCAGATAGCCTCTGGAGGGGGGATGTGGATCAGGAGTGCCATCATTACAGACATGGCTGGATAAAGCTACAAACTGGGGCATAGCATGTGTTCAATATCCTGAGAGAAACACAGGATAACAAAGAGTGGAGAGTCCTCCCCGCTCCAGCTCACTTGTGCCCAAAAACCACTTTGTGCACGTGCAGTAGCTCAAATGGACCAGAGCCCACCAGAGTAGAACCAGCCACTCATTATTAACACAGCCCAACTAAACCAAGATGCTCTGCTATACACAATGCTTCTGCTTTTTTTTTTTATTTTTTTCCCTACAACACAAATGCTCCTAAGCACAAAGATGGCTTTTACACCCTAATGCACATGGCTCATTTTTTCATTATATTTCCAGTGTGTGCACTTTGATGGAGTTTACCCATCTGCAAGAACTCTGCTCTCCCCCCAGCCCAGTCCACTGTGTGCCAGAGGCTGGTGTTCATCCCGGATTCCAGCATGTGTCACACCAGAGACATGAATTATGACTGGTGTTTGGGCATTGCAGAGTTTCCAATTTCTAGCTCATCACTTTGATTGTCGCAGTGCTCCTATTTTGCTGGTTTTTTTATTAAAAATAAAAATGTTAAGGCATGAAGAAGAAAAGTTTACCCAGAAATGAGCTGAGTGTCCACCTGTACAGAAAACGCACTTTTCATTTATTTCTTAAAATAACTTTTTCAAGGTTTTTTTTTACCCCATGGAAGAGTTAAAAAATGCTTATTGAAACTTGTGGGCAGATGATTCATGTGGTTCACACTGATTGTCTTCTTCAGGCTAATGTCTGAACTTATCTTTAAGAAAACACTACATTATTGTCATTAGTTTTCTTTACGTGAAAAGTAAATAGTCCTACAATAGTTAGGATTTGTTTTGGTAACTCATTGTAAATCAATGTAAAGAAAAATAATAACAAAAATTATATTTTGCTACTGTGGTTGATATTGAAGTTTTCAAATATCTGATGGTGATTTCATCAGCTCTTCCATGGAAGGGAAAAATCTTTTCCCATGTAAGCTGCTCTCCTGAACTAGATCCAGCTGCACATTCAATCTCTCCTATCTTCCTCCCTTGGAAGTTTCAGCCACCACCAGATCACAGCAATTTCAGACAGTCTATACTGTTACTTTTTCAGGGTAGGACTTGAGGATGGCCATCTATTGCTGCTCTCTAGCTGTATGTATCTTTATGATGAAGTGATCCCCAAGACCACAAACCTACAATCCTTCCTTCTTCCCCACCAAGGAACTTATTAAAAACAACCGACTCCTATAAACAAAAATCTCCCATGTTCCAGACAGAAGAGAAGGGCCCAGTTTGTCTCTGGAAAAGCCTGGGTACAACACCCAGCTCTGCTACATAACTTTTCTGCAAGTAATTGTACTTCTTTACACCCCACTCATAAAATGGAGATATAAAAATGGTCAACTACAAAAACGGTGTCAAGTCTTGCCTCAAAACTTGCCATGTCACCGAACTGTGATTTGTTTATGCTCTGAATTTGAGCCTGTGGGATGTGAGAATTTTAGCTATTTTCAATCTTTTTTTTTTCTGAAACCACTTAGTTAAAAAGACCTCGGGCAACAGGATTTTGGCAAAATGGGACTGCATGAGGAAATTCCTAAAGCTGGCTCATGGGACATCTTCAGCCTTTAGTACCTGACAGTGGTGTTAGCTGGGGTTTTGGGTTTAGAGTCATTTTTATATGGAGCAAGCCAGAAAACAGACCTTGTTAGGGATGCATAAAAATGCTTGCTGGGATGCTGTACTTCCTTTGGGCATGAACTTGTTACCTGTTGGCAAAAGGCTTTAGATGATGCCCACTGACTCTTTGCCAACGGACTTTATTTATAGCAGTACATTGGGAATTTCTTAAAGCACAGAGGCTCCTCAGATCCGTACATGTTCCAGCTTTGTCAGAGACAAGTATTCTGACATCAAATGCATTTTTGCAATCCCCATTGCAGACATTTAATTGCAGGATGATTCAGGGCTCTCTAAGCAGCCAAATTTCCCTATACAGTCAAAGAGGAGCAGTCTCTGCAAGGGTGTTTCAAAGCACAGCTATTGGCTGTCCAGTGCTAGACAGTATGACTGTCTCCTTACCAAATAATTCAGCCTCTCACAAGAAAATCATGATTCACGCTGAAAAATTGCAGGACTTCTTAAAAACAGAAAGGGTAATTTTGTTAGCTTTTCTTAGAATAGTCTTGTCAGGGCATCAGGCTGCTCCTCTCCAGCCATGATGGCAACACATTTTCAGTGTGATCAAACTGTATGTGGGCTCTTTGTTCCTGACTTTGACCCTCCTCCAGTAAAAAACCCTGATACATTACAATAAAAAAGTTCAGAAAACAGCTGATGAAGAGGCCTTTTTACTTTCCTGCAGACTGTTCATCTGGCAGCTTGTTAGCCTGCAGCCAGGGTTGGCTGGGACGGCTGGATGAGAACTTCTGGTTGGGAATCCCTCAGAGTGCAACGAGCCAGGACCATGGGCTTGGTCCCCCTGTGGATATGTTCCCACATTTGACATGAAACAGGACTTTTTGCATGGATTGGAGGAGAACTTTATTCTTTTCCTTTTCCAAAGGATCCCACAGCCTGGATCCTGCAGGGATCTGTGCACAGATAAGGTGAGACTCAATGCACACAGAGAACAGGGTTGACTTTGGTCTTAGCTTATTGCAATCACAGATTTTCAGCACCAGTGAGCACACCACTCCTTTGCTCTTCCCCAAGGCAGGTTTCTGTTCAGTTATGCTAGCTGAAGATTCAATATGCCTGAGGATTCAAAATTGATTTTCCAATCCTGTCCTTGGAAATTTGGTGCCACATCTTTGATAATTCCAGTTTACAATGTTGCCTCTTTTATGTCATGTTTTATATATTGTCTTCCCTTGATATTCAGTCTGGTGATTTGCTCTTATGGACTCTATTTCTTGGAATATACAGGGATTTCAGGCAAACAGTGAAAAAACAATTATTGGTTCTGGAAGTAGTCATTTTGTTGCCAGAGACTAAAAGAATGCAAAAGATACATGAAAATTTTCATTAGCATTCGGAGGGACACAAAGCTTTGATTTTTAAGGACCTATCATTATTTCAGGCTACATAACACAAAAGAGAAATTTTTTGAGACTTTGAGGATGTGATCTTCTAGTCCCTTCTAATTCTATAAGCTCTCTGTCTTCATTTCTGGTGAGAGTAGATCTATTACCTGGCTTCTGTAATTCCCATAAAAACTCCATACATTATTTTAATTCTAACTATCCCACCGATAAAACTAAAACCAGTCTTTTCCTAGGATAGAGTGCAATAAATACTTTATATAACATCCTCCCTATAACATAGCCTGAGGAAAACTTGAAATGAGAAATGTAGTAGACAGGAAAAGTTTGGGGTAACACAACATTCACACAGGCAGTGGGAGGAAGATTTTTACATTATTGGAAGGCTAAATATAGGCTAAGTCAAGACAATGATTGTAGAAGTGGGAAATATGCAATGAGAAATAGTTCTTTTTCTGATAAGCAGAGAAATGGAGAATAGATTTTAAGATCCAGGTTCAAAAAGGTGAAAACTGAAGAGGCAAAAAACAGTGAGAGAGCAGATCAGGGAAAAGACATGAGGCAGAAGGACTGAAAAAAATGTCACTATCTGGGGGTTCAGAAAATGAAGCAATCCTAAGATTTTGAAAATTAAGTATGGCCTTGACACTGGAGGGAAAACCACTGAACAGGAGCCAAGTGTTCTGTTTCCAGAACTCAGACAGCACACCAAATTCTCTGTTCTTTGAGATATAGGATGATAAGAGAGTGTCTGTACCTGTCTGCATCAGGCAATTCTCTGAACACATTAATGTGATGGATTTGATCTGGTTCATTTTAGATGCAGAAAGCTTAGGAAACTCAAGATCATAAAATTACAGGAATCATTTAGGTAGGAGAAGACATCTGAGATAATTGAGTCCAACCTTTGATCATCACCATTTCAACCAGACCAGAGCACTAAGCGCCACATCCTGTCGTTTTTTGAACGCCTCCAGGGATGGTGACTCCATCACCTCCCTGGGCAGTCCATTCCAATGCTTAACAACCCCTTCCCTAAGTAATTATTCCTGATGTCCAACTGGAACCTCCCTGGCACAGCTTGAGTCTGTCCTCTTGTCCTGTTGCTGATTGCCTGGCAGAAGAGGCTGACCCCCACCTGGCTACAGCCACTTTCAGGCAGTTGCAGAGAGCAAAAAGGTCTTCCCTGAACCTCCTTTTCTTGAGGCTAAACACCCCCAGCTCCCTCAGCTGTTTCTCACAGAAATCACTCTCTGGACCCCTCACCAGCACTGCTGCCTTCTCAGGACACGCTCCAGAGCCTTTCCTGCAGTCAAGGGCCCAGAACTGGGTGTAGCCTCACCAGTGCGGAGTACAAGTGGTCAATCACTTCCCAAGTCCTGCTGGCCACAATATTCTTGATTCAAGCCAAAATGCCACTGCACTTCTTGGCTCCCCAGGCACAAGCTGGGTCAAGTTCAGCTGTTATAAACCAGCTCCCCCAGTTCCTTTTCTGATTTTCCAACCACTCTGCCCCCAGCCTGCAGTGCTGCAGGGGTTGCTGTGATCTAAGTGCAGGACCTGAGACTTGGCCTTACTGAAACTCAACACTGGCCTTGGCCCATGGATCCAGCCCATCTAGGTCTGTTGATGAGATGAGCCAGCTGGCATTGACTGGATGCATGTGACTGGACAGTCCTCATCTTAAACCCAGATCTTCTCTCACACAGGAGCTTCTGACAGTTGCCTTGAAGAACACTGAGCAGTGCTTTCAGAGGAAAACCCAAGGTTTTCTCAAACACACTTGGTTTTATGCACTGAACATATGGCTCAGCAGACACTGTTGTTGACGATTTGCTGTAAGACAAAAGATGGTTATGAAAAGCTGTGGCATCTGGCACCCTGCTTCTAAAGTGCAGACATCTTCCCAAGCCTGGCCTTATGGAGAAAAAGGTAATATGAACATTTTACACCCCAGCAGACCCTCTACAGCAAACAGGCATGAGCCCATGGTGATTTAAAATACAATTTTGATTCTGATCTGCCTCTAATTCCTTTTGGTTCTTAAGACTAAACTTTTTTCTAATTGTACATGTGTAATGCTTGTACTGTAGAGCTGCTCTCTTTTGGAGGACGGAACATAAGCACTCAGGATGTGTCCTGGACCTGTACCTGGAAAAATAGGAAGATACCCTGCTGCCTACTCTGTCAAGGGTTTGTTTCTCTGTGAAAATTCTTTCCCTTAATCTTTGATTTATGACTGTCTGAGAAAATATTTTAATGAGCATCGAAACAGTGAACAGGACTCTCCCTTGTGGGGCAGATGCCGCCATCCTGATGCTCCAGTCCATCTTCTGTGCTCTTCTTACAGCCTGATTGCTTGATGTCAGGAAACTCTGGATGAAAGGGGGAGTCTAGTTCTCAGGAGAAGAAAACCCGACTCATGAAGTGCTCTTAGTCACAAAGTTAATTTATATTTTCTTTTTGTCTCACTTAGCTCTTGAGAGTATTCAGGTGACCTCTGCCTCTAAACATTGGACATTCCCATTTTCTTTCTAACAGCCCCATGTCAAAGCCACAATTGAGCTTTCAAGGGAAATCTGAGAAACAGAAGCAAAGGAGATAACAGAGGCTTCTGAAATGGTGGTGGTGACAGCCCAACTGGCTTCGGTGCATTTGAGTCGTCTCTATTGAGAATTTTTCTCACCTTCACAAAAAGGACCAGTATCTATTACAGCCACATGTGTCGATTCTACAGATGCACCCTGTTGATTAGGTGAACTTTGTGTACCTGATCTGGTGTTGTTCAGAAGCCCAGACACAGACAAGATGTTCTTATTATTCGAGCCTCTCCTACTCAGGTGCTCTGTGTTGCTACTGTAACTCAATCCCAAAAGATTTAATGCTGAGGACCCCTGTGTGCATCTACCAGCAGCTATAATGCTGGTCGTTGTCAGCTTCTCTGTGGTGGCAGTGGGGCTGCCTTCAGAGGCAAGCTTCATGTGCTGCCTGGGCCCACTTTAAAACAAAATCACAGTAGGGATGGAGAATATGGTAAAGGTTTTGAAGGATGTTGAGGTTTTGAAAGGATGAGGCTAATTGTGCTTTCTAGCTGAAGGCACAGCTGCTTCTGCTGCAAAACAGTGAAGCAGGATAAATTCAGTTATCAGGCTTTCATACTACTTTAATCATATTACATCAATATATTTGGAAACAATCTGAAGAAATGGACCGACACTGAGATGACAACCTTCACTGGTGGGATCATCTTAAAAAAGCAAATTTGACCAGTGAGGCACAGAGGAACCTCACAGTCAGGAGTGACTGTATGACAAAGTGAGAAGCTGAACTCTGCAATCCTGACAGGTAAAAAGACATGCACAGTAGGCTGGACTGTGTGAATAACTGTGTAAGTCCCTAGTGCAGTGCAGCCAGCAGATTGAAAAAAGTGAGGCTTTTTAGACCAAACCTGGAACACTGAGTCCAGCTTTTGCTCCCAGTACAGGAAAGACTTGCTAACTGTGAGTCCAGCGGAGGACCACTGGGATGGTGCAGCTGAAGTGTTTGTCCTTCAAAGAGAGGCTGGAAATCAGGGTCTGTCTAGCCTGGAGAAGATATGGCATTGGAAGCCTTCCAGTATATTCTGGCCTTGAGCAGGCTGTTGGGTTCAATGACCTCCAAAAATCCAGCCTGAACTATCCTGTTATTCTATAATCCTTAGGAAAGTTAGCTGCAGTTATTAGTTTTATTTAAACATCAGCTTCATATATGGGAGCAATACAATAGGTAAACAGAATATTAGAAGTTAATAGGAAAGGAGTGGAGAAAAATCAGTGATTTTCAACATAAATAAAAGGTGTGCCTGGATCATGAACATCATGTGCAAACCTGTTCTCTCACTGAACAAAAAAGATAGAACTAGAAAATGTGGGTGGAAAGGAAAGAAGGGTAATTAAAAGTTTGAAAATGAGAGCAATTAATCTAGAACTATTCTTTCTGGAAAAAAGGTAATAAGGGATTCACAATATAATAAATAAAGTAATGATTATCATGAGAACATGAAAGGAACCAGGTAGCAAGCTCAAAACAGTCAAAGTGAACCATACATGTATTGCAGATAGGATGTCTCAAGAAAGCAGCTGGCTTATGACTGGGTAGGAGAAAAGGCTGGATTTTACGGACATAATGTCAAGATTTCCATGCAAGTTATTCAGAAAAAGAAGAAAAAATGGACAAAGAAAATGAAGAAAACCTAAATAATACATTACAGCAACACAATTCAAATGAATTGAGGCAATGCAGATATTTACCAGTTTATAGGTTTATTACAGAATGGCTTTGCCATCACGTACTGTCAGTCACTGCAGCTTCCTGGAAACAATGGCTTAAAAATCTGCTATATGAAAATCAGAGCCTTTGTTACAGATCTGATGACTAATGTATTAGTGCATGTATCGTACACCTATTTATATGTTTTTAGGGATGTACCTTTTAAAAGGTGTTTTCACTTACCTAGTATTTACCTGGCTCTGTGTGTGTGGGGCAGACAGGGCAGGTGGCAAGTGGGGTGTTGGCCTGCGGCCACGTTTGCAGGCAGGGGGCTGCAGACCCTCCTGCAGCCCTTGGGGCAGACTCCATTGCTGCTCTCTTATCAGTGGAACTCCATGTCACAGCTGCTTGGTGGAGCTCACATGCCATGGCTGGAGAAGCCACTGGTGCACGTGGAGATGGCTGCATCACACACCTCTGCCCACAGCATGAGGAAAATATTCCCGGTCCCAGCAAATGTAAGCCGGAATCCTTGGATTGCTACAGTGTTCCTGCACTTTATGCACTTGCTCAGGGTTTTATTCTTCTGTGCCCTCTAAATGAATTTTCAAGTCCAGTGGAAATCCTGCATTTTTTTCTTGAAGTTTTCCATTTCACGTAATTTTAAAAGTCTTCAGCGCCAGTTTACTGGCAAATTTTGTCTCTGCATTTTGGAGCAAGCAGGTCAGATCCAAAATTGAAATTTAAGTAATATATTTTTTCACTCCCTGAAATTCTGATCACTTTTTCATGTAGTTCACCCAGTGCACAGTTCACATAAAGATTGCATTTTGATAAAAGTCCTATTAAAATCTCTGATGGTTACAGACATAAGAGGACTCATAAAGAATAAAACTGATCCACAAGGATTTTGTGAAAACCTTTGGTTTCTGATCTAGTTCATTGCTCTTGTATGCTTAATACTCCCAGTTTCATCCAGGACTAGGCTTAGATGGGTTTATAAAATTAGAGTATTTTATTATTTGCACATTCCCATTTCCACCGACTGGACTGAATTCAGACCCCATTGGTGCTATGCCCAAAACAAATGAAAAAAAAAAGAAAAACAACTGAAACACCTTGGTTTGAAGGTAGATTTTGCTTCTTAACTCCAAAACTGGGAAATGTACATTAAAGAAAAAAAAAATGCCATTTTAACTAGACCTTTTAAGTTTATTCCACATCTTAAAGTTTCTCTTCCAGCTTTGAATAAGTTCAGTCTCAGATAGAGCTGATCTTCTCATTATTGATGGAAACTTTGAAGCTTTATCCCCAGACAGAGAGCTGAAGGTAGAGAGTCTGTAAAATTTTCCACATAGCACAAGAATACGGGGAGAGAAGAATTCAGAAAGGAGATGCAGGGCCTTTCTTATGAACTTGAAATCCTGGCAAGCAGTTCCTTGAAGTTGTAACTGAAAATCGATCTGATATATAATTAAATTCTAGTCATCACATATGCAGCAGGCAGTCTCTGCAGCTCTTAGGCAGGGCAGCGGCGGAGCGGGGCCATCGATCCCGGAGCGCTGCTGCCCCATCAGCAGCACTCAGCGGCTCCGCGGGGCTGCCCCAGACTGCAGGACAAACAGCCGACTCCAGCAGAGGTGTCCGATAGTCCCTAATCATTTAAGTGCATTGCACAGCGAGCCCGGGCTAGTCCCCCAGTCTCCGTGCTGCCATCAGTCTTTCCAATAAATGAGCTGTGAGCAGGCTCCAGAGAGAAAAGGAAAGTAGGCTGATCAATTCTTTCCAATATTAGGTTTTCATTTTAATTTCTGCCCCTTGATGGCTACTTGGGTTGGGTTCTCTGTAATTATATTCATCAAGGTCTGTCAACATAAATTGGCAGCCCTGGTTTAAAGGCATAGTTTGTTTACTAAGTCAGAGAGAGAGAGACGAGTAGCATTGATTATTTCTTTTAAGAAGAGAAACTAGAATGGCTTTTTTCAAATTATTTAGTGTTTCTAAAGCCAAGCTATGCAATTTATACATGGCTCTTGCTGACCTCCCTTTATTCCTGACAAAGAGAAAAATTATCTTGTCTGCTGCTCTAGATGCTTCTGATATTAGCATTAATATTAACTGACTTGTATTCCTCTTCAGTGCTACATTATTAATTTGCCTACATATTTACAATGTGCTCATCACTGTGCACTTTGAACCCTGCCAAAGTCATGCTCACACACTGCCAGCACAGAAACCATTCCTAACATAGGAGTAAAATAACATCAGTAATTATCACTCTTGAAAAAAAAAAAAAAAAAAAAGGAACAAACTATCTAAATGGAAATCTAACCATGTCTGGTAAAACTAATGGGATTTTTCAAAAATGTCAATGAATAGCTGGGCAGGGGAACTGATTGCCATTATTTACTTGACTTTCCAAAAAAGCCAGTGATAACTCCCTTAAAAAGCCCCTAAGAAGGTAAGAATGAGGGAGGGGGGAAGAAATAGCCCAAATCAAACAGCAGTAAGAGCTGGGCTGAGAGCAGACCTGTGACTCCTGGCTGGCAGATGGGGGTTGCAGGCACTTGCCTGTTAAGACACCTCCCAGTCCTAATTACAGGGCTGGTTTTCATGCTTATAATTTTAACTGTTCCTGCAGAAATTTTCCATGCTGGTGCCTGCCCCAAGCTGGCTTGTTGTGTCTGAAAGAACTGTCCCTTCAAAACCAGTCCAACTCTCTTAGCAAGAGAGTTGTGGAAAAAAAAATTATTTCTTTCTTGAAAGAACAAGCAAACAAACAAACTGCAGTAACTCTTTGACTGAGTCTCCAGTGCCCCCGTGCTGTGTCTGGATTGTGTGGGAGGAGCAGCAGTGCTGCACTGGAACCTGGCCCTCCCAGATCTCTGCATCCTCCTCATGCCTGCACCCTGCCTTTCTGCTCCCTGCTTACACTGTCCCACCACCCAGCACCCCGGCAGAGCTGGGATGTGGGGCAGCCTCTGGAAGCAGGATTGTGATTCAGTGCTGAGTGGTTGCTACCGAGACTGCTGTGATTCAGTGGAGAGACAAACTTGTCCTGGTGCTGAGCATGACTCTGAAAGCAGGACAGGCCATGGGGTCCACGCAAACAGCCGAGTGTGGAAAGAGGAAAAGACTTTGTACGTGTCCCTGGAGACAATGAGAGGATTCAGGAAAGGACAGCAACAACGTACAGAAATTATTTTATTGGGGTGTTCTTCTCCTGTGGGTAGAGCTGCTAAAATGTGTCCTTGGATAGCAAGGACTGCCAAGTTGGACTTTTGCAGGACATTGCTCTCATGTGAGTTGTTGTGTTAATCCTCTGCCTTAGGAGGAGAGGCATGAGCTTCCCTCAACTCCTGCATTTTTGCTGTTCCTGTAATAATTTTCCTTCCTCTGCTTTCTTTTCCTGAGTTTCCTTACTCATCTTAGAGGCAGCTCTGTCAGTTTTTTTAGGGACAGACTAAACTCTGCCTTTAAAGGGACTGGTTTAGGGACAGGTTAAGCTGAGCAGGTAAGAGGGAAAATGTCAGAACAACAGAGAAGGGGAAAGGAGGCCCATTTCTGCAAATCAAGCAGACTGATGCTTGATGGGCTCCTGAGAAGCAGGGCTGTGGTCAGCAGATGCTCAAGGAGACAGCTGGAGAAAAGAGAGCCTGGAGCAGAAAAGGGTCAAGCCTTGGCTCCAGTGGGCTATGGCACATTTCCCTCAAGAAACCAGAGATTGCTCAGTTTCATCATTTGTCTGACATCCTCATGGAAAGCACTGCATGCTTAGTGACTTTCCTCTGCTCTTTCCTTTTGTTAGTTAAATATGAACTTGAAGCACTGCATTTGCCTATACTTTCCTACTTAAATGCAAATAATAAGCATGCACAGGAAGTTTTTATTTGGATTGAACAAAATTACCTTCTGGTGAGGAATGTCCCTATTTTCCAGCTGATATGCTAAGGCTCAGAGTCCAGGGAGAGACTACCTGCTGAACTTGGAGCACCTACCTGAGATGCCAGGACCTTAATCTTTTAGTGTTTGACATCAGAGTGTATTTGATATGTGCAAAACACAGTTTACATTGACTTTGTTAATGACTGAGAGCTTGGGAACTTCAGAAAATCTGATCCTAAATTTTATCAGGCAACCTGGAAGAGGGACAACCCCAATTTCCTCTTTAATGTGTGTGACAGCTCTGAGAGCCTCCGGGTTTCTCTGATCATTGTTGCTGTATTGGGGCATCAGTCCTTAAAAAAAAAAAAAAAAAAATCATAGTCATATTTCTAAACAGAACTCAAGGATCCTGAAGGCTGAAGCCCGTGTGGTGCATTTTGCTGCAGTGAGGATTTCCATGGGTAGCTGAAATGCCATTCTTTTTCCTTCTCATTAAGACAATGAAAAGCACTTGGGTTTTCGTAGGCTGCCTGAAAGGAAATATACAGAGAACCAGGATTTTTATCTTGACCCTTCCCAGAAAATTCAAGTCCTCAGTTGCAAAGCAGAAATGAACCCAGGGGCTATGGAAATACCAAACAAAAAGGGCTGTAAAATGGTTTACCTTTAATAGGAATAGAAGACTGTAAGCAAACCCTCTTGATCATCCTGTACAGCTTTCTTATGTGCTCACTAGAAACAGGTCTTTCCCTTGTTATATTCTTGAATAAGATTTCATGTAACTTCTGTTGAATTGGTTGCAAGGGCTGTTTAACATGCTAGGATAGGACTCATGCAGGGACACCATGACTTTTTGACCTCCAACATGAACATAGAATGATTTGGACTGGATGGGTCCTTTAAAGGTTATTTAGCCTAGCCTCTGAGCATTTTGACTAGAGTCTTTTGGATTAAGTGATACCCATGCATAGGATTAGAGAGGAAATTCCCCACTAGAAAGAGCCAACTCTTGGTCCCGTGCTTGCTGTGTCCTATTTCAGCACAAGGCCCACTCTGTCATGTTTGTAGTCATGTCCATAGCCCCGTGGTTCTTCCATTCTGCAGTCCAGGAAAACACTGCACCAGCTGCTCCTAAGAGTGCACTTCACTGGCACTGGTCTCTGGCCAGGTATCTTTTCTCCCTTTTGATGCTTTTTTTCATTGCTAGCTGTTTCTCTTTCTACAGAGTATCATTTTCTCATGACAGAAACCAGACCTTTTTGAAATTTGCAATCAAGTCTTGGCTCTCCTTAAAAAGCTTAAGCAATAAAATCATGGAACCTGGTGCTTTTCCCTTTCTAGTGAATGGGCACAGAATATAAATTACCTCTCTCTCAGATTCCTCTGCCTGGCTCAGTCAGTTTTGGTTCTGATGAACTCTAAACCTTTGGATTTGAATAGGGACTTATATGGGAGTTGTTCCAGGTTTGAGTGTAGCTGCTTGTGCCCTCCCCCAGCACCATTTCTGTTTGCTTCAGCTTGACTTGAGTCATTTGTTTGCCAGTCACTTTCTCTCTCCACTCCTGGAAAGCCATTAGAATTGATTTCTGTAAGTATCTAAAATACTTCTGCTAGTCCCTGTAGGGCTGTCTTGGAGTCTGCATAGATTGCTGTCAGTTGAGAAGGTACTGGAAGATGCTGCATTAGTATCAAGAGAGAAATCCCTCTTCCCACATCCTTCTGTTTCACATTTCTTCTCTGGGCTTCTAAGCAGAAAATTTTCCTGATCTTTGAAATAAATAGTCAGTGGAAATAAATATGAAATCTGGGCTCCATGGAAATCAATAGCAAAAAGCCTGCTTGACTTCAAAGGGCTGACCTAGAAGGTTAATGGCACTAATTTAATGCTGCACATAGGATAAATCCTACTTGTGAACTTGTACTGTACCTAAGGAGCCCAGGGATATAATGTGACATTGTTACTACATTTAGTTGAAACAGAACCTCATTTTTCTCATTGCTTGGAAAATTGTGGATGTTATCATCCTTTTCCTATAAGTAAGCTAATCTTTTTATTGATATAGTGCACACCAAGCACCACAGTGATTTGTGATGTGGGAAGGTCTTTTGTTGCAATTTCAGCATAGCTCTGAAAGCAGCTTTAATGACAGAAATGGAAAAAACAGTTACACACGCCAAATCATTATTCTGAGAGTTCCTCCAAATGATATGAAGGAATATAAGCCCTACAATACAAAGAGATTGTGGAAAATCTGTAGGCAGCATGTGAATCACTTTGTCATGCTTCTTAATGGCACACATGGCAGCACACACTTTATTTAGGCCAGCGCCCTGCAGATCAAATCCATTTGGAAGAAAGGTGATCGGTTCTGTGGAGCTGCTGGACATGAAAAAAAGAGGTGTGTGAGACATGCCTGCAGTTGTCTGTGAAAAAGTCAGGGCAAAACAGGGGTATTAGAAAGACTTCAGAATCTGGATGTGAGGTTTTAGCTTTTGTCCTAACTGGACTTGGAAAGGTATTTCTGTAGTTTCAAGTTAACCAGTTCAAAGCCTTATTGTTTTGGGCCACATTTGCACAATGAAATTAAAAACATGTATTTGAAGAAAATTGAAATCAAGCAGTTAATTACTAAGTTTCAGGATTTTTTTTCTTCCAAAAGAGGAAAAAAAGATAATAAGAAATAAGATCTGGGTGGTAAAGCTATTCATTGAAACATTTTTGACATTCAGTCAAATTTCTTAAGTAATCTAACAAAATGGTGGGATTTGAAATTGCTTTTGTTCTTGTTAAGACATTGTTCATCCCTGCCTGCATAGTCCTGCCTGCCCCACTTTTCTTTCCCTAACAGCCCTGGTTTGTGCATGGTAGAGGAGTGCAGGAGAAGCCATGGAAAGGCCCATATGGCTTTCCTGCTGAAACATGCCTGCACCCCACCCAGACAGCACTATGTTTCAGCCAATTTACTAGCCAAGTTAGAATAGGCAGGTGGTAATGTCCATCTTTAGATGCATTTCACTGGTTTTGCAGCCTGAAAAGTGAAATAATTACTGTAATGTTATTTACTGCCTCACGTTAGCAGCCCAAAGGCAGCAGCATCTCAGTGTGGCCACACTGGGAAATCCATCTCACAGCTGCCATGAGTTTATTGTCACTTTGTTACTTGCCCAGACTGTTGGGATGTTAGGCTGGGCTTTGTAATAACTCAATCTTTGGGCCATGGTTGTGGGATTTGCCAGAGAACTATGTTCTTTCCTTGGTAAGCAGTCGCACACACCTCTGAATGTGCACAGAGGTTTCAACAGAATCTCCCACCCTGCACAGGATTTTTCTTCAAAGGCTGCCTCCTATCATGACTCCTGCTGCACCAGGCTGGGGATGAGAAAGCTTCTCCTTTACTACTCCCTTTCCTGCCACTAGTGAGGGGACCATGTAAAGGTCTCCAAAATCAGAATGGATTGTGCTAACCTTGGGAATCTGCAGATTTTTCTAGTAAGAGTTCTGAATTCATTTTTTTTTCTGCCACTATAGCATCTAAGAATCTTAAAGTATTTTATCCAAAAGTCAGAGAACTTGACAGATCTCTGTACATAATTTATTAACCATATGCACTTTTCATTCTATTAAAAAAAAAAAAAACAAACCAAACAACACAACAACTTTCTGGAGGAAAGGTAATATGAGAATAAAATATTAAGTATGTGTTATGGTAATGAATACTTCATATAATCAATTATAGACTAACACAGTTCAGGTAATTTATGTGATTTTCATATAGTACTGTGGGTGCTACAGGTACTATCTATCTGGCAAGAGACTCATTATAACATAGTGTGTAGCAATTGTGCAAGTTATATTGCAAAATGGAGGAAAAAAGTTAAGTTCTGGAAAGCATATTTCTTAACTTCCTAAACTTGATGCTTACATGTATTTGTTATGTACTCCAAAATCATTATGAATTTGAGCTTCATAGCATCATGAAAACATTTTGAAAACTTGTTGAATCAGATCTCAGCTGTAATTCTTACAATATGATAGTGGATAAATCCAAATTGTTATTTAACTCTCTTAAATATAAAGGAACTGTCTTTTTAAAACTGTGATTTGATTGTCTGGACACAGAGAAAAAAAGTCTTAGTTTATGTGGCTACTTCATTTATATGTATATGTGTTTACCTAAGTTTTTATGAAGGAGAGCATGACTTCTTTATATTTTTCTACATCTCAAACTACAATAGTTTCTCCTGTTCTGATCATGGAGAGATATTTCCCCAGCCAGCTTTGGAGTCTGACAGCACAGAAGTTCACACCAACAGCTTTACGTGGACAGGCAGTTGTTGCACTGTTATTGTTGCAAGCTAGCAAACACTGTGATAATATGTATTACATGAAATCTCATTACAAGTCTCATTTTTTGGTGAACTGTGTGGGAGTAAAGAAGTGATCCTGCTTTCCACCTGTGGCACTTTGCCCTGGTCAGTCAGCAGCACTTGCATCCCCTAAAGGGCAGCTTTGCAGGTGTAGTAGTTGTGTGACCATATTTTCCCTGTTCATGGTGCCTTCCTGTCTGTATTCCTATGAGAAATCCTTGAAAACCTTAAAGCCAGGGCTTCAGTGGGAAAACCCTGCAGTTCAGCCACATACGCACACAAGTGCTGCTGCTTGTATTTTTTGATGAGTACTGCTGTCTGGTCTTCCACTTAAAACTGACCCAAACATTTAATCTGTGATCACAGAACCTACCTGATGCAACCACAGCATTGGTAAAGTGATGTGTGGAAACTATTTGAAGTATTTAAGCATAATTTCATGACATTTAGCAACTGAAAACAACAAAAACCTCATGTGATCTGTGTATACTTTCCAGAACATGTCCCCATCTGGCAAAATGCCATTTCACTACTTGTTTGGCCCCATTCCTCAGCTCTCATCCTTTCCCTTATTCAGTGGACCAACAGGCAAGGATTTGCAGCTTTCAAGAGTTTCTGCCTCTATGAAGGGTCTTTTGAAGACCTGGTCGATTTCAAAAAGAAGACACAGAAAATAACATAGTTTTCTCTATCTTTCTGAAGCTAATTATAAGGGGTTTTTTTGGTGTCTTTAAATTGCTGAGTTTCGTCAACAGCAAATAATAAGGGATGTCTTGTTCCCATTAGGGTTAATATCACAATTCTGCCTGATTATTTTCAGTACATAACTCAGTGGAAACAATGCATCTTTTGTAATAAAGCTTCTACCAGAAACCTTGGATGTTTTACAAGAAGGAAACATTGGCTAAGACTGCAACATAAAAATGTGGTCTATGATTCCCATATAGATGTATAGTATTAATATAAGCTGCCATGCCAGAAACTTACTGGGATACCACATCCAGAATGGGATGGATGAGGGAAATGGTTTTTTCTGCTGCTTTTCCATGCCTTTTTTTCTTTCCAAGTGAGGGATGTAGTACAATATACTCATGTAATAATATGCTTAAAATCACTTAAGTTCAAGTGAAGCAAAACACTCCAAAGCATTCACTGCCTCCGAAACTATGCCCTTACGGTTTCAATTAAAAGGAAATTATTTGCTTTGTGAAACTTTGCCTGGATCTGTAATTCTTCCTCATTGTTTGAATACAGCTCTATAAAGCTTCTGTACTTGAAGTCACTAATCAGATTTCATTTGGTAACAGTCATATGTCATGTCATATCATGTCACAAAAATATTGGTTATTCAGTCTAGTCTGCAATAAGGAAAGTTTCATATAATCTTGTTTCTGGCCTTTGTAATACACAGTTTAGGCACTCTTCTACCCAAGAGGTTTTTTTAGATTTTCAGACTAATTTTTCTGGTGCTTCCTGATGAAGTGGCAGTTGAATTTTTCAAATCACAGCATTGATTACATTACTTTTGTGCCATGCATGGGCTATTGGTTCTTTCCTCAAGAAATGAATATAAAAGCAAGCAGCAATGGCAACTATTCATTAATTGCAAGTTTTCCTATGCTCCTTAAATGTCTGGAATAGTAAGTTCTTTCAAAACAGAGTATGAAAGGAAACTACATCCAGCCCAAAATGCAGAGTGCACATACATCACTGTGCCCACATCCCTGGTGTCTGGAGGTGGTTTGTGTGGTTGTGTTCACAAAGAGCAGACTCAATGTTCTTCAGCTGATGGGCCCAGCAGCTCCACCTCCTGTTTGCTCACTGGCTTTCTTCTCAAGAGCTCAGTCTACCAGTCCTTTGTCTTCTCTTACTTTTCTGTGCATTGGTAGGAGCTGTGATGATCCAGGGCACTGCATCAGCAGCTTGTGGGAATCAGGTATTTCCTGTATCATCCCCAAAAACTGCAAGGCACCACCATTCTTGAGCTGCAGCTTCATGCTGAAGTGAGCACTTGACTCTTCCATGGCTCAGAGTGAGTTATTGCTTTCAGGAGAGGTTCATGCCACACAGTACAGCAGCCTCCTCCTGCCTTACACCATGTTCCCACTGAGTGTGGAAACGTCTTCTTGACTTTTTCACATGGCAATGTTTTCTGCAGCTCCACATAAAGAAATGAATTGTTGCTTGTTTAGGTATGGCAATGTGCAGTTGTGGGTGTCAGCTAAGCAGCTGAGTAGAAGAGGGACGGTTTTGTTCAAAGTGCCAGGCAGGGACAGATGTGTATCTTGTCAACTTCTCACTTTACCTTGTGATATTTCATTGCTAATTGGTATTGTGACAAGGAGGGAACTGCTTCCAAAGGAGTCTATTACTTAGTCCAAAATTGCTAATAAAAATGTCCTATGAATTGAAATGTAGTTCAGTTTGAAAGGAAATTATATCTCCCTGGAGACTAGTAAATGATTTGGGAAAAAGTGTTCCACTGTTCTCTTCTTTGTTGCAACAATCTATGCTGGAAAATATCTTTTATTACAGCTGGTTGACTTTAAAGACATACTGGTTCAAACATATTGATGGGAGAATAAATGAAAAACAAATTCTTGTGAATGCTGCTAAATTAAAATCAATGAACTATAGGCACTCAAGGCAAACAAGTCTTCACCTACTCAGAATTTCCTTGGGCATTTTTCTGGCCGATTTTACAGCCATTGGTAAATGAACAGCTTTCTTTTCCTACAGGCTAGTTATTATTGCTTTGTGTTGTTGACATCCATAATATTTTGCTGGCTTCTGTTTAATTTCTTTTTAACCACTGTCATATTTGGTCATATCAGTCTAAGAAATCTTTCTAAGAGCAGTCAGACCATGAAGAACATTTGGTTAATCTCTGCATTTTCCCTAGGTTTGGTGTCTTCAGCATGCTAGTTCATGAGTGTTTTTCCACCTTCATTAGTCAGACCACTTCATGAAGATGGATAAACAACATTATCTCCACTTACCAGCTGGAAACAGTGATGCATAGAGAGAATGAGTGTCTTCTTGAGGCAACTAAGGAGCAATGAGTTCAATAATGAGTCATTGCTGAGGTACCCAGATGGTCTGGTCTCTTAATGCCCAGCCCAAGTCTGACCTGCCATGGCATGGCTCCTACATCCATGGGAGGAGTGAATCCAGAGACTCATGCAGCACTGCTTTGCTCCTTTGGGTCTGCTGGACATGGTGTTATGGGTGAGGAAAGATACCTGCTGTGAGACTTCCAATCACCACCACCATCATCATCATCATCATCATCAAGAGAAGTGTTTGTTAAAGTGTTCCCCAAAAATATTTACTGAATCATATCAACAAAACTTTTGATGTGTGAACTAGAGGCAGTTCAGCTGCAGTTCAGCACAGAGTCTCCAGCTGGGTTTGGCTGAGGCAGCCCTGTCTCTGCAGCCATCCAGCTGTGTCACAAGGCTTGGGGCATTGGACAAGTTCAGCTATTTCTAAGTTATATTGATGCCATATCTGAAGATGAGTAAGACTGACATCCGAACTCCCAGGATGTGTCAAGGCTGACAATATTCACAACGGGTGAGTTGTGCTGTGTCCTGAGAGATACAGACTGTGCACAGACTCAATACTTTATTCCTAATTATAAGGGAATCCTCAAAAAGATGAGATATGGGTTGGCTTTATACTTCTCCAAAAGCTAAGAAAATCTACATTTTTCTTCTCCTCAACTTGTGTTACTGATTTCATAGCTTGTCAGTAACCTTTAAATAAGATTAATGAAGTTTCTTGTGTCTCCTCTCCAGCAGATCTCGTCTCTACTTGCTCTGCTGTAATCTTTCTTGAAGCATCTGCAGCTTGCCATGGTCAGAGACCTGAAAGTGGAGTAGGATAGACATTTGGCTTATCCTAGCAATAAAATAAAATAAAATTAAAATTTTTTGTAAACTTCCATGCTCATGCACATAGAAAGAACAGAGAATAAGTCCTATGGTACACTTTTGGTAGACTATATCATGTATTATTGCCCCAAATTTGTTAAAATCAATAATTCCTGTCTGAAAGAGCAATGAATAGCCTGGATTTGTCTCATTTGTCTTCATCATTAGGTTATGATGAAGAAATGGAAGCACAGCATCCTTTGATGTGAATTTCATTCCTTGAATTAAAATTTCCTGGTTTTCTCTACTGGTGGTGCTTTTGATCTCTTGAATTGTTAAAAGCTGTCTCACTTTAGGGTGATACAGTTTAACTGAAATACTTAACTGTCATTCCTGAAAATCTTAATATCAAGAATTATCTGAGCCATCGTGGGTTCAAGACTCTCTGTCAAGACTCCCTCTGCACAGACCACAGCCAGTAAAATGAGGGCAGGGATTCTTCTTACAAAGGGCTTTGGACAGAGAAATATCTGGTTTCTTATGAACATGAAAAGCATGTTCAATATTTGTTGATAAAACACCAAAGAAGCAAGCTTGTTTTTGAAGGGCATTGCAGCTGCTTGTGTAAGAAAACATCACAGTTCTGTGTTTAGTGGAAATATGCCAGTGTGCTTGGGCTGGCCTGAGTGTCCAGGGCTCCTGCTGCTGGGTCTCTAAAGACAGCCCTCTTTCACAATTGCTGCAGCAGCACTACTCTGCGTGCATGAATAAATAATAAAAACTATGACTCCAGTATGGAGATTTCATATGACAGCATACAACTGGTTTAAAGTCCACTACAGCTACTGTCACACAGAGCCAGCTTTCTGGCTTCCTCTTCTAGGCCCAAGGCTCTGGTTCCATTTTATCCATTTTATCACCAGTGATTTGTGAGCCCATGTAAGCACCCATGACACACAGCAGAGCCCTCAGAGTGAAAAAGCTTTTTGTTTTCTTCTCCTCATCTTCACTGAGGATCTGCGCGGCTGCTGCTTGATAAGATGAAATTAAATTAATGAAATTTAATTCCTTGGATGCAGGAACAAAATACACAATTGTAAAGCAACTGATAAAAATTACATAATGTTATATGCAATCCCAGTTTAATACATGTGAAATTATTTCTGCAAGAGTCAAATGATGTCGTTCAAGATTATATTCTAATGCAATACAAGGTCTTTGCTCTGAGAGAATCTAACTGGTAAAATCCCAGATGGGCTCCACTCTGTTGCTTATTCTCACAAGACTGTCATGAGGGCCATTCAGAGAGATGTCTTTTCTCTTTCAAACTAATGCATCATGAATAAGTAGTGGAATCTTACTATCAAATCCCTGAAATCCAGCTAGTATCATCTTTCTGTTTCCTTTTCATCAGTAATCTAACTGACAAGGTACCAGTTTTAAAAGAAGACCTATGGAGGAAACAGATATACTGATTTAGCATTTTGTTACTTGTTCATCCTGTGTGTAAAGAAGGTCTGAGTTTTTTGTTTGGTGGTTTTGATGTTTTTTTTTTAACTTTTCAAATCTGCCTGCATGGTTTTATTGGACAATTTGTTGATGTGACAGAGGAGAAGCTTTTACTGGCACCCTTCTGACATTCCTTTTCAGACCATTAGATAGATGTCATCTACAGTGGGATTAGGTGCTTGAGGGCCTAGAAAAGCTAAGGTTCTTTTGGAGAACTCGAATTTGAAAACAAAAATATCACAAAATCCAAAGCATTAATTCCATTTCCCTTTTACATGAACACCTGGAGTGGTGAATAATAAATTATAAGCTCCCAGTATCATAAAGCTTCCTGAAATAACAGGTGGACAACAGATAACTCATGGCATTTGAGCCCCCCAGAAGGGGAAATGGCAAGAGAGGAGGATGTATGAGCAGAAGGGCTGTATTAGGATAGGGCACAGCCTGGGGTGCTTGGGGATCTCACACTGCAGCTACACACATGATTTCTCTGAGGTCAAAGCTGTTTAACAATCACTGTTCTGAGCTGTGTCCCTTCCTGCCTACACTGCTTTGTCCATTGTGCCATTTACTCTGCTTGTTGGGCTTTTTCATTTCAACCAGACATGAAAGCCATGCATTAGAGGCAAAAGAAACCTCCACAAAGCCACAACTTTTTCTTGAAAATTTCTTAGTCTTGCATTATGGCACAGTTTAACAAACAGTTGCCCTGCTGTAAGTAAAAAGACGCTGAAATATAGCACATGGACAGAAATAACCATCTGGGGGCAAGAGCTCCTTAACCTTAACCAAACAAGCTTTGCTCTTAGGGAGAATGCTCTCCTAACTGCAGCCTGGGGCTGTGCTCTGCCAACCAGGCAGCTGTGGGAAATGCTTTTGCAACTGATGCCTCCTTTATTCTTTAAAATGTTGCTGTTCCCAGTCCCTTCTGTAATAACAACAAAGAATGAAGTGTGGACATGGTTTGTAAAACCCATGCAAACTGTGGTTCAAAAAGTTCTGGAAAACAATGATTTTCATCTGTCCTCTAGGCAGCTTCTTTGCTTCCAGGGGCTTGGTAGGAGAGCTCCAAAATAGAGGAAGGACCTCCAGTAGGACATCACCTTACACAGAAATGTTTTCAATTTCTATGGCAGCTTGAAGTTGATCTCAGATGTGTGAGGTTCCCTTTGCATTGAGCATGATGCAAACCCACAGGTTAAGTGAGAGCCCTTCCCATGCAGCTCTGCTGCAGCCCTGTGCTGACCCTTTCTCCCACAGGGAACTTGACCTGAGGCAGAGACACTCTCGTGCTCACCTTGCCTTATATCCATGGAGGAAGTGAAGCAGGGAAGGAGGTCAGTCAGGCAATGTCTCTGGGCTAGGGGGTGCTTGAACAGACAATTGAGTGTCTGCACATCTTCACTCAAAGGCACCCATTTCAGGATTCCCATTTTAGCCTGGCTTTTGCTCACTCTAGGACATGAAAAGAAATACCCATAACACTGGTGATTCCAACAGCTGTAAGAGTCTTAGCATTTGAGATAATGCTTTGCTCACTAGGTACAAAAATCTGCTTTTCTAAACTAATCTTTCTTCAAGCTACAAGAACTTGGGCACATGAACCTTGTTTGCTTTTGCATGTGTATCTTTCTTAATACACAGGGAGCTGATGCTCTGCCACAAACATATTGGGTGCAATAGTGGAAAAAAAACCCCCAACACTTGTCATCCTGATACAACTAAATTGCAGCTCTGGGCACTGCCTCAACACAGGCTGCAAAATGTTATTCAGCCACTAGAGTATGAAGTACTTCCCCTACAACCCATTAATATCTCTCAGCAGCTTCCTGAGAATAAGATTATAAGCTCAATACATGGAGCAATGCCATGTGTGTGCTGCTACAGGATAACCCTAATCCTTTCTGAAGAACTTTGAGTATTTTTCCTCCCTGTTTCTCTCCTGTTATGTGCCCATCCTGACACAAGCTTGCAGCAGTTCTTGTGTGATATGATTAAAAATATCAGATGTCTCAAAAATCTAGAGACTGTAAACAAAAAAGCTAATCAGAACTGTTCAGTCCTTGCATAGTATTACGCTAAAAAGGGTTATTTAGGTACTTCATTGTGCTTTTGTATATCTTTCTAATTTTAGTCTATTTTATAATGTTTAGTAACAAGTTCCTAGATTTGAATTGCCTGTCTGGGACTAAGATAGAATTTCTGTAGCATTTTACCCTTAAGCTATGATAGAACCTCAAATTCAGACCAGGTTAATACAGCTTTGAAGAGTGGAGTGCCTTTCAGACTGTCCACATAGGATGCAGGAGGAGCTCCAAACTGTAATATCCCATTGTTCCAATGGGATATACTTGTGGGGAAAGCCTAAACAGTTAATATCTGCTGGGCAGTTTGAACAACTATTCTGCCATAGCCTATAAAGTTGATCACAAATATATTACAGATATAATTTAAAATAAAGCAGAAGAGAGGAAACTGGTAGCTGTGATTCAGTTTTAATCTTACTGCTGACATTAGGAGAAATTAGGTTGTGATTTTGGCTGTTTGGGATGGTGAAAGTAGTCTAAGAAGATAAATCAAAGAGAATTTGAGGAACTATGAGTGCAATGGATCAAAACAAAGCAATTCTCTTCTTTCCCCATCTCTCTCTCTCTGCCCTCTTTGAGCTTTCTGTAAGTTGCCCTTAGCAATTATTTTTTAAAAAGGATAGACATGCTTAGTAGGATGGTCTTCTTCTAAACTAATGCCAGTGCATTGGTAATAGCAGCAAGGAAACAGACCAAACACTAAAAAATCTGTTCTGTGTTTTCTGCTGGAAGAAATGAAGATCTGATGGTAGGGACTTTTCTTAAGCAACAGCAAGGAAATTGTTTAAAAGCCATATATATTCCAACTCTGTATATTCTATGATAGACTAAATCATCTACATTGGAAGCAATGGGAATTGGATTATAGTCTTCAAGGATTTTAGTGGTGTATGTCTTGAAATAGATGAATAAGACCCATGGCTTAATTGCAATAAAGGGTCTGAATTTGTAACTGAGTCTCCCAAATACGTGGGATGATGACTAGACGTGATGCAGTTCTGTAGGACTCTGAGTTCTTGGAGTCCTGGAAGCCACTTAAATTCATGCTGAACATACAGTGAGGGTTGCCCTTCACCCCAAGGCCTGCAAGCCTTGGACACCCATGGACACTGATGTAAAGAACTGTGATTGCCAGGAGCCTAGAAGGAGGCGCAGGGCCAGCCTGGCTGGCAGGAAGATGGATGAGCTCATGGTTGGGTGCCTGCTGGGGCTCCCAGCTGAGGAGGCTGAATGGGCTCTAAAGCTGCTATTGCCTTCCCGGCAGGACAGACTATTCCTGCTGTCAAGTGTTTAGAAGCAGGTTTTATAGGAATTTGAACTTTACTCTTTTCCTCCAGAGGAAGTAAGCTCTTACATTATTCCTTAAGAAAAAAGAGGGAATAAGCACAACTATTTGAGAAATCAGAATTCTGTGATTTCCCTTGCAGGTCCCTTCTGCAGTAAGGGGCTGAAGTGATATGGGAGGGAAGGGCTCTCACAGCCAGTTCATGGTGATCAAGTGTTGTGATACACTCCTGTAGAGTTCATTCCTTAACAAGATATGTTGTAGTAGATGTATTATGTACCTGCTCTGACACGTTCCTGAAGAAAATACTCTAGTCACCAGCAACTGACCCCATGTGAATTAAAAGACTCATTTATTAGGAAATCAGATGAAAGATAGCTTTATGCAAGCCAACTAGAGTTGTGAAAGGAAGCCACATTCTAGATGAAAGGGAACTCTTAGTCCAAAGTAAAATATGTACTGTGTTTGGTCACATCCCTGGCGTGACAGAGGATGGCTTCCTACCCACAAATGATGATATTGTCTTCAGATAATTGCTCCCTTATCAGATAAATCACTGAATTTCCCATTTAAAAATGAGTATATTCTTCTTGAGGATTTCTGTGGTGTCAGTCCATGATGTGGGTGGGGACAGAGCCCTGCCACGACGCCAATGAACCCAGCCAGCTCTGCTGGGGTGCCAGGCTTAGTACTTCCCAACAGTTTCCTTTGGTTTGCTTTCACAGCCATTTCAGGCAGCACTGAAAAAGTCCACTAACCCCAGCAGCTCTTGCTTTTTCCTGCTTTGACACTGGGAGCTGTGTGTCCTGGTGCTGCCAGCTCTCCCCCTGCACCACATGAGGAAAATCATGGCCTCATTGGAAACTGCTTAAGTTTGTTTGGACAAACATTTGTGTCTCTGTCGCACATTTGTATGTATGCATAAGTCAGAAATGGGGGATGTGAAGCTCTTGCAGAATCCAGCAGCCATGTCTGAAAAGTACAAATGCATACTTCTGGATATTTGGGAAAGATTTGCTGTTGAACCTCATAGATGTGCATGCATGATGGACATCTATAACACTCTGTGGTGCATATGGCATCACTCAATCTGCAACATCAGAACTTCAGGAAGTACCCCACAAGGATGAGAAATGGGAGCCCAGGGGCATTTCTGCTATCTGCCAACAAACAAAACTCTTCTATGTCCAGAGGCTAGGCTGCAACTGTATTTCTGCTGTGTATGGCTCATTTCCAAAACAAAATTAAAGATCAGATGAGAACTCGGTACTTTGAAACTTCCCTGGAGGTGGGCACTGTCATAAGTGACATTGAGTGGTGAGGAGGTGGCCTGTAAGGGAGGTTGTGCTAGGCACAGCCAGGTACTCCAAACTAAAGTTTCACCCATGTGCCCAAAGCAGGATTTCAACGAAAAAGTGCAGAAGTATGTATATATAAGGATCAAAATTTCCCAGCACTTAATAGGAAAGTGATTTTATAAAGATCTGGTTGGTCAGGCTGGTGCTGCATTTGTGTCTCTAACATGCCCTCAGGCAGATGGTCTCTAAGGCTCAGAATGGTTTTTATCACTTTAAGCAGAGTAACATTTCCACAAAAGAATGTTTTTGCAAGCAGTAATGCGTAGTATCAATGATTTAGCAACTTCCTGGATTTTGCTTTGGTGTTAGATAATTAGCAAGCACACAGGCAAAATGAATCCACTCTCTGACTAACAGTCAATTTGCTCAGTTGCAGGATGTATGATCAGTAATTTTATTTTAAAATAAATAACTAAATAAATGTAGATTGCTGGTTTCATTTTGTCAATTTTCCTCAATAATGAAACAGAGAGCTACTGCTGATGGTTGGTTCTTTCCCCAGAGAGATTTCAACACATCTTGTGTCCTCTTTTTTATGTCAAGTGCCAAGTGTACAAGCAACTTATCAGATTAATTCTGGTGGGAGGCTTTACAATTGTTATGACCATTTACTCTAAACACTGATGGGGAATTTAGAAAAAATTATTATGTGATGAAGCTCACATGCAAGAATTTGATCACAGAGAAAATATAATGATGAACTTATTTATTTTAGACTAATATCATTGATTAAAATTGAATTAGTCCTGATTTACACCAGCCTGAACTGAATTAAGGCAATAATGCTCATCTCCAAGGAAATACTGTGAAAACATGCTTAATCAGTACAACTAATGGAGACAAGGTAATTTCTTTCTTATTGGTTCCAACTTTGTCTATCATGAATTGTATGACAATTCCTCTTTGTGCTGCAAATGAGCTGTCAGCTTTTCTAGCCTCTGCAGTAACTTTCAACACTGATTATATTTGAGATCAGCTGTTCATTTTTACTTTTAACACTTAGCCTTTGTATAACAACTGCCATAAACTAATGCTCTTAATGATCATGAAGGAACTGGTAAATCAAGTCTTGTTTTTTAAATGAAATTTTATCCCACCAGCAGTTTTCAGGGATGACCGTAGCTGGAGCACATTATCTCATTTTGAATTTCTCATTCAAACAACTAAAGAAGTTTTTTCATTGACAAATATTGTAAATTTTTGGATATCTGCTTTGTGCCCTTAAGGGACAGCTTACTGCAATTGTCCAAGTCTGTAGGTATAGGACAGGGTGCTGTCCACATAAATTAAAAAAACAAAAACAAATTTGCAACCCTTAAATCAAAAGAAGTGTCCATACTTCTTCAGAGCAGCAGCTTCAGGCATAATTTATGCTGTTGACAACTGTTGCATATATAACACCAGGAAGTCTGGTTTTAATTCTTGTGATATTCCTAGGGAGGTGGGTGGCTTAGTTAATAAACTTGATTTTTCACCTTCAGAATCAGATTGAGGTCCCTTGTTGCAACATGCCTGTCTTTAATTTGGATGCTCATTTACTTACAGACGTTACCTGCTGACCTGCAAGAATCAGAACTTGATGTCTAACACACATCACCAAGTCTGCAGGCAGAAGTGCAGTGAAAGGAGCACAGAAGTGGTCATCTGCCCTGGACAGAATGCCAGAGGGGCATCCTCTGGTAGCCAAGATGGCTGTGGGCATGGTTAGAGGTGAGGAAACCATGGCTTCTCCAGGTTACTGTGGTAAGGAGATGTTCCTGGAGTGTTTAAGGCTGAAGGTACATATCCTGTCCCATGCTGCTGTGGTTGGTCTGCTCAGGGTGCTGCCAGCACCCACCTGCTTCAAAGGGAGCAGTCAGGCCGGGATGTCAGCAAGAATGGTTGCTCCTCCAAAGGCTGCTCAGGGCCATCAGGGGGACCACTGATGGCACTTCTGGACAAAACAATTCAGCATTTACTGAGCATGACCATTGCAAGACAGAAGCCATCAAAAGCAGGTGTATTTTAAAGTGACTGACTCCCATGTGCTAGCTCAAGCCCCAGTCTCAACACTACATAAACAGGAAACGAAGCTCTTCAGTAACAGTATATTCTGCCTTGGTGTCCACACACACATGGTCACTTCCCAGCTCTCATGTCCTCAAGACATTCAGGTTCCTTCATGTCTTAAATTCCTTGGCTGTTTCTTGGATATACATCATGAAACATCCAGAAAACAGGCCCTAAAATAAAGGACAGCATCAGGTTTGACTCCTATTAACTCAAGGCACTTCAGTGCCTTAACATTGTTGGTTTGTGCATATAGAAAGAGGCTCTCAGAAGAGCCTGGTCACAGGGCTAAGTTTATCACAGGGCTGGAGCACCTTTCTGATGAAGACAGGCTGTGAAAGTTGAGGCTGTTCAGCCTGGAAAAGAGAAGGCTCTGAGGAAACCTTATAGCAGCCTTCCTGTGCACACGGGTGGCCTATAAAAAGCTGGAGAGGGACATACAGAAGGACATGTAGTGGCAGGACAAGAGGGAATGGCCTTAAGCTAGAGGAAGGTAGGTTTAGACCAGCTATTGTGAAGAAATTCTTTACTGTGAGGGTGGTGAAGCACTGGAACAGGTTGCCCAGAGAGGTTGTGAATTCCCCATTCCCGGAGTAGTTCAAGACCAGGCTGGATGAGATGGTGAGTAGCCTGGGCAAATGGAAAGTTCCCTGGCCATGGAAAGGGGTTTGAAGATAGGTGATCTTTAATGTGACTTCCAATCTAAACCATTCACTTTGTCAGCAGCTGAGAAAGGCATAGAGCTCCAAAAGCAGCAGAATTATTTGAATTCATAGGCCCTGGAAAGTATTACAATAATTATGACTTGAAATGCAGTGTTTTGTGGATCACTAGACTAATATCTGAAAGTGCTAGACAGGAACCTAGCCTACCAACAAGTGTCTGCTTACTGAACTTTCTGTGCTCTGCCTGATAGAGCAAGAAAAGCCTGTCTGTCTGCTTTAGATTTTGAAAGCCTAGCCCTAAGCCTAACCTCAACCTGAAGTGTGTCCAGGTAGCAGTTCAAACAGGAAGCAATCCTCTGCTCGATGTACTATATTCCTCTTACATCCCAGCTCCCTGGCTGGCCACTGCAGGATGATGCAGTTATGATGTCCTAAAATTCCTTCAGCTCTGGACTAAACAGCTTCAATCTCAAGTGTACTCAAGGGACTTCTGTAAATCATGCAAGCGCCCCACTAAAAGCAGCTCTCTGCCTTTCTGGGCTCTGCAGGTAGTGACAAGTATAACCAGTGTGGCTGCTTTTGCTTCTCTGACTTAACTGACTTCAGGAATGGGATGGCCCCATGGGCTATATATCACTTTAGGGGTAAATTTCTCATGAAAGTCGTTTATGCACTTAAAGACATTTTTACTGAGACATGCTGCAAAGCCTGGCAATAAACCATGGGGGCTGAAGGCTGTTGTGTCCTGCTATATAAATGCATTTCACAACACTTTTCAGGTTAGAGGTAGAAAAAAATGAAGCAGCGAAACAAGTTATGCTACCTCCATCCTGCACAGAACAGAACGAAGCTGGGGGGAATCATACTAAAGGGAATTGGGGCTTCTAATGTAGTTTATGGTCCCCTGAGAAGTTATGATGTTAGGGATAAGGTTACAATTAAGGATATGTGGATTTAAAGCATCTAGACAGTGTTTTTATGCAGGGCACAGAGAGTAAGAGAGGCATCTGTTTATGGGCTTAAGGCTGGAGTTATCTCAGAGTATAATTACTAATGTCAGGGTGATGGGAGAGTACCCAAAGCAGCTAGAGAGCCTCTCCTTGCTGCTTCCTGAAGCTTCTAAAATGTCAGGAAAGAACAGAAGTTAGAGATACTCAGGTAAGGCAGGTCCTGTCTACATAACTGCCTTGAATGCTGGGTGCAGAACCCAATGCATTTAGAGATATTTTTCTGAAGTTGCTTTGCAGCAACAAGACTTTGGGAATGAAGAATTCCACTTTGGAGTTTTGAAGTCGTTACATCATTGTGCACTACCCAGGGTCATATTCCAAGAAAAGGTTCCCTCAGGACTAAGCAGACAGGCTAAGTTAAGGTCAGGTTTAAGTTTTGAGTTGAACAAGCAAAATAATCTGTTCTTAATGCTTTTTGTAGAGCTAGGACGGTTTTATGGAGAGGAGTTATACTTGATGGTCAAAATCCTTTTATCATGACTTCAGGTAGGTATAGCCTTCTGGAAACTTCTGAGCTTATGCATGGGGATTGGTTGTGAGACCCAACTGCCTTCCCTGTGGGACGGTGTAGGGGGCAGGCAGAGGTTGAAAACATGGTGGTGAACTGAAGGCAGTCTGTCCCTTATGTCTCTCTATATATGGAGATGCCATGTACATCTATTTGGGATTTGTGGTTAGGAGTAGGGATGAATAAACAGTCAAACATTATTTCCTTGCTGTGCAAGAGCTCAGAAGGATGAGGTGAGAAGAGGAATTTGATAATCTAGAGCCCTTCTGTGATGATTTCAGGGAAGGTGCTGTCCCCCATTCACCTGCTTTTGGGGTCCAGGTCTTGATGTGCTGTCTTGCATGCTCCAGGCAGTAAGGGTGGAAGCAGCTGATAGAAGGGTTGAGAAACTTAGTTTCAGTCTGAAATAACTCCTGCTAAAATGAATTTCATGCTTGTTTTGGGTGGGGATTTTGGGTAAAGCTAGAGGCAGCAGAGCGGTTTCACAGAACCAGACACAGCCTGAAAATTCATTATTCTTCAGTACTACACAACACAGAAAATTTTGATGAGAACAAGAGCTCTTGTCCTTGTATTGTTGTTAACTGTATGGGATACAGGCCTTTTTAGTCATCTAGATCTTCTCTCCATCTTTCCAGAATGAACATGGCACAGCAAGACCAGACATTCTTCCTGCTGTAGTTTCTTAAAATGCAACTCTGACACACACACACACACACACCACCTCCACCCCCAACCCTGGTGTAAGGTATTTTTAAATGAAAATCACAAGATACTGTGAGAAGTGTCCAGTAAGCCCAGTTGTACTTGAAGTCATAAACAATCTCCTTGGCTCACATTTACCACTCAGCCCTATGATGCTTCTCCACCTGCAGAATGCAACAAAAAATAACTCATCTGACAACTGTGTCTTTGTAGCCCTAACCCTAGCCTGAAGGGCATCTGCATAGGGATTCAGAAACTAGGAGTTATGCTAAGCCCTGCAACTCTACTATTAGCTGCTTCTCCTTAGTGTCTGCAGGTTGTATACTAATACATGTTTCTGCATGAATCCTCAGCCTACAAAAGGTTCTCTCCTTCTGATGAGGGTAAGTTTTGAGTCTCTTAGTTTCTCTAACCCTAACTCTAACCTTAAAATAAGATTTTCTCATGGGACAAAAGAATGTAACTTTTTTTGACTTTCAATTTTAATTTCTCAACTCTTTTTTAAAAAGTCTCCAGCTTCCTAGACATAGATCTATGTAATGAAAATATTCTGCTTCACTACTTTAGGTCAGAACCGTAACTCTGAATCATAATCTTAGCGTGAAATATAGAAGAGTAGTAATTTATAGTCTAGGACACCATGGAAGGCAATCTCTCTTCCTTTTTATTGCTGAAGAAAGTCACAGTATGATAAAGTTAGTTCTAACCCTATCCATGGCCTTATTTACCCAGTTAGTAATTCAGATATTCAGATGGAGTATAAGGCCTTCGCCTCACAGATTTGCAGTACTGCAGTACTGAGGGCCTTGGAGTGCAACACAAAAATAGATTCTTCAAGTACACTAGGTTGTAGCAGCTGGAACCCACATCACATGCAGCCAGATCATTGCTTTCTCTAGCTCACGAGGCAAACCCTGGAAGTCCCCCTAACACCAGTCCTATCTCCAATTTTTCAGACCTTTCATGGTGCTGCAAAAATAAACTGTCTGGTTGCTGTAGGTGTTTTAACCATAACCTAGCCCTCACTGCCCCTGGAGTTGCTGTAAAACTGCACTAACACCAGTCCTGTTCTGTGTTGCTGAGCCCTACAGGGTGCAGCAAGACTAACCTGGCAACATGGAAAACCCTCTAACACCAATCTTTGTCATGCTGGGTCTGTGTGATACTGTTAGAGCAGCATGTGAGATCCCCTGGCTTTACAAATGCTAAAATTAACTTTACCATCAAGGTATTTGACAAGACTTCTGGGTCAGAAACCCCATGTTGTACAGCAGTGGGGGGCACCCCTCTTCTCCACAATGATCAGGGCTCTGAAAGATGGGGCAAATGTGACTTGTCTAGATGTGTTTTCTTCTAGAATGAAACCTGATCCTATCTCTAAGTCATAAAGAAAGGAAGTGGCTCATGCAACAAAAAGCAATATAAAAGGCCTCCAAAGTCTGTTCTTGTTTTCCTCCCAACCTTTCCATCTTCCTCAAGGCTTAAAAAATACCTTCTTTTCTTCAAGATGCTTTTTGTTATTCATCCCTAATGCAAACTTGAAAGGTTTACAGGGACCTGCCGTTACAGAAAAATGAAACAAGGCTGAGAAGTACTTACAGTACTTGGTATATTAATTGCTTTCTAGGCTCTGCAGAATGCAGCAATAATTACTGTATAGAGTCTTACATTTCTAAACACTGATCCTAATGAAAACTTTAAAATTATCCAGGTGCTGATCTTTATTGTCGAAGGTAGTCCAGTGTCTGCATAGTATCTTCAGCAGCACCAGCAGCAGTCTTGACCTGTAGTTCATTGGTTCAGTACACTCAATTTAAATACCTGGAAGCATCCAGAGTCTCTCTCACACCTTAAGCCCTACTAATCCTTTCTGGCTTCTTCACGAGGAAGCAGGAAATGCCTACCCATGTCTTCAGGATCTGGATTGTGTGCTTCAGTCCTAATCTCAAATATTAGGTTCACTAATATCTCAATATAATGACTTGCAACATTGAAGTGAGTCCTCACTGCACTTTTCAGGGTGTCATAAGAATAATATCTTTATTTTTAGGTTCTAGAAGCCTAATCCTGATGTTACCATTCTCTCTTAATTCTGAAAAGCCCCCAACACCTGTTTTGACATTTCCTGAATCTCTATGACCTGCCATGGAGCTGTGCCACTTCACACAACCCAGCAGATGTTTTCTGGTATTTCATTCTACTGATGACTCATACCAGGAAACTAAGTTGGGAAGTTCTGTTGGGCAGAATGCATTTGGGAGCAAAACCTAGAGAAAAGAGTTGCAGTGCCTGAATGTGTCCCCTTCTCTGTGCCCTGCACCTGCCTCCTCCTCTGTAATTCAGCACAGACAAAATGGTAAGGAGAGACACATCACTGCTTTGGTATTCCTGGTACCCCTAGGAGTCAGAGACTAACTGTTTGAGTTACTTTTCTGATTGCCAGGTCCTGTTATACTGTAGAGGACTGTTATACTGTAGAGGACTTCTTAGCACTTCTGTTGGTTTGCCATGGATTTCATCACAGTAGGGAAGCAAATGGGCCAAGTTCAATCAAAGAGAATTCCTTATCTCCTACAGACTGTCTCTGCTGGAGGGTGCAGCTTTCAGTGGTCTGTACTGTAGACCTTATTGGTATCGTCTGGGTTCAATTAAATCTACATTCTTCATTGGGAGAATTCAAGTGCAAATGTACAGCTACTTTTGGCTTGTGTTACCATGGACATGGCTGGAGAGGTAATGTATAGACATCTGTGACTGTAATTCCACTGCTGTTGCTGAAGAAGGGATTTTCTAAACTTTATCCAGCATTTAAGGAGATGGGTAGATTGAGATTTAATTTACGTTAGTCACAGGTGCTGTTCAGTGTGGATATTTTGCACAGTGTCTGTTATACTGAGGTCAGTATTTATGACAAAGCCAAACTTTCCAGCACCAGTGACTTAAAATAATATGAAACAAAAGTGTAAATCAGATAAAGAGTGGAAACAGCGTGTTATGAGATAGGTCTACATGACAGGCTCCAACAGCACTCCAGGCCTGGATCCTTGCCCATCTGAAGCATCCTTTCAGAAGGGTAGATCAACTCTCACATGTCCCATATACTATCCCACAATCTGGGATAGGGAGGGATTTAAAAGGATGAGTCCATCTCACAGCCTACAGTATGCAATAGGCACTTGATGCTGATGTTCATTACAGAGGGACGTGAGCTGCAGTCTTCACAGTTCAAATGGGTGCCCTCACTTTTAGACTTTAAAACTGGGAACAAACTGTCTTTAATTAAAAGGATGTTAAGAAAATTTGACTACTGTGCTTTAGCTGGAGTAGTCTCTTAGCTTTCAGACACTTGGGCTTCAATGGCTTCAGAAAGTCAAATGGCCAAACACAAATCTAAAGAGTGACTTAGCAGTGCCTCAGGAGGATGGAGTCAAGCAGCAAGGCAGATAAAAGACCAAGCACTTCTGCAGCTGTATGTCTTTATGAGCTTTGAAAAAGTCACCTTCCCTTCCTCTGTCTTTAAAAATGGTCTCACAAATACTACTCTGACTTAACGAGAAATTTGTAAAAATCTGTGGTTTATAAAAATCATTCCTCAGCATTTCCCCTTGCCTCTACTTAGTCCAGAGCTTTACTCTGGGGATTGACATCTTCTGGTTCTTACCAAATTGAGACCAAGCATGATGTGCATAATTCTTACGAGGTAATGGCAAGTGCCACTTCTCTGCTGTTTCCTATGAGGAAAAGCTGAGAAAACTAGGATTGTTCAGCCCAGAGAGGAAAAGACTTCAGGGTGATCTAACTGTGGTTTTCCAATACCTGAGGGGAACCTACAGGAAAAATGGAGAGAAACTTTTTAGAAGAGTGTGTAATGAAAGGACAACAGGGAATGGCTTCAAATGGAAGGAGAGCACGTTTAGATTAGATATGAGGAAGAAATTTACTGTGAGGTTGTTGAGACACTGGAACAAGTTGCCCAGAGAAAGTGTTCAAGGCCACATTGGATGAGGCCCTGAGAAACCTGATCTAGTGGAAAGTGTCTCTGCCCGTGACAGGGGGCTTGGAACCAGATGATCGTTAAGGCGTCTTCCAACCTAAACCATTCTACAGTTCTATGATTTTATGGTAGAGAGATTGTTTCATTGATTTGTATTGCTTCTTCCCTTCACTTTTTTCCCCCCAATTAAAAAATCCACCTATTAAAAAATCCAATACTTTCGTTTCGAGCTAGTTTAGTAGAAATCCATTAAACAGTGCATGATGAATACATAAGGAAATTCACAGCAAAACTTTCCATAACATCCAGTAGTTATTGGTACCATGAAGTAAAAAGTGCCGTCTTTTGCAAAGTAACAGTTCAAGTGCATGCTGTAGGCTGGTGTGTTGTGTTAATTTAACCAGCACTGAAAAAAAGAGTTGCACTTGTGTATTGAAAAACTCCTGGAAACTAAATTGAGGGGTGAGATGGACCTTTGGGTGGAAATTTCTCTTTCATAAGAATCAGTGCTCCAAAAAGCCTGTGCTCAGGACTAACCAAACACTGAGCCAAGTCCCGAAGGGCTACAGAGACCAGGTCTCTGAGAAGTGAATTGAGATCACTGAAGGCTGCAGGCTCGTCTAGACCCTGAGGTGCAATATATAACCTCCTGGCAATGGGAAGTGTTATGACATTTCCCTTAGTTTTCTGAGGTGGCTTGTCCATTGAGGCATTAAAAGCAGCTACCTAAGGATTTCAAGCACTTATCAGACAGAAATATAATTTGATCCAAAGTTCAGCTAAGTCTGCATAAAACTTCAATTTGTCCAGCTGACCATGAGGTCAGTGGGATCTATGGAGGCACGTCTGGGGTCAGAAGTAGGACTGCACCCATGACTGGTGCTGATGTTCTGCTTGTCTCCATCTGCTGTTCCTCTTCCTGTTACCTGCCAACACAGCTGGGTTTGGAGACAGGGCTGGGAACATTGGTGCTATTGCTTAAATGCGAGTCTGTGTGCAAGCATTATTCTGCCTCATGCTCTGACTTTTTGAACCCAAGTTCATGCTCATTTTAGAGCCTTTAGAAGAGACCATAGTGTGAGCTGGGCAGTGAAGCTGAACAGCTTAATTGATTTTTCCTTTTAGCCTGTGGCAAAGTACAGCCCTCTTTTGGTGCAGACAGGACAGATCCTTTGTGGAACAGTGGTGCAGATCTGCAGTTATGGCAGATTTTCCAGAGGTGAAGATTTTGGTCCATGGCTGTAACTCTGGTGAATGCAACGCAGTGTCTTGGGATGGCTGCTAAAGTTTCTTCCAGTCTTCAAAAACAGAGTGAGGCCATTTCCATTCCTAATTAGCTTTATAGAAATTGAATTAGTTTCCGTGGAGAGCAGAGCCAGCTCTGGAAGCGATTCTGCTTGTGGCCCAGATGCTAACCAACATCTCTGCTGTCTGGGTCTTGCCTGGGCTGAAGCCAGATATCATGTCAGTATATACATATTTATTGCTTTACACACATATCCTTGTGCAGAGCACAGCCCACATATGTACACACATTTATCTTTGTACTTTACACATGCGAATTTCTCATTTTCTGAGGAGGACATCTTAACTGGAAATAATGTCTGGAAGCAGATGGGCTGAGAAGCCTTTGATGAGCAAATGGTTATTGTTAGTTTCAGCAACAAGAGCAGTCATCACTTAGGGAGAGTGCCACTACAATTGAATGATGATTGGTTTTAGTAATTCTTTGCATAGAAAAAGGCTGGGTTGACTGAGCTTTAAAAAACAGTATTCTGCAAATGTTTTATCTGCATAGTCAAGTTTCTTTTCTTGGTCTAGCTTGGAAAAAAGTCAGATGCATGCAAGATTTCAAGTGTCTCTGAAGCATTTGTTAGGGTTTAATTTGATTACAGACTTAACAGAAGTTTTTAGAGCCAATTTTGTTTCTTTAGGAGTCTTTTAGTTTGTTCTCTTCAGATTTAGTGATTAACATCACATTCTGAATGGGAGAGAGCTTTGTAACAGGTGGAAAACTAATTTTTTGGGGGGGACACAATAGGCAGCAAAATTCAATTTGGTATATAAGCAATCATTTAGATGAGAAAGGAAGTCAAAATCATTGGGTAAATTATTGGATTTGTGGAAGTGGGATTCCACTGCAGTGGATGAAAAGGCTCCAGGACCACTTCAAAAGGACTAGCTCCTCAGGGGAAGAGATACCAAATGGACTTTGCATGTTGTGAATTCCAGATTTTCTTTTCATTAAAGCATAATTTTTTCTTTTTTATTTTCTTCTTGTTATTTTTTTATTAAATCTGACTTCATTGTAAGATTTCATTATTGTTTCATTCACTCAAAGTCATATTGAGAGAAGTGGGTCCCTAAACCATCATGTGACATTTTCAATACATTTCTAGAGATCCACCTGTAATTATGTGTGGCTCTCCTCTACATTAATCCTAAATTTCTAATACATAATTTTAGTCCTACAATAAAAATAATTTTGAAAAAAATTACCTATTTTCTTTGTTGAAATAGAAAGGTAAGCTCATGCTTTAGAGATTTTTTTGATACTCTATCCCTTTTATAACTGTAAGAGGATTAAAAAAATTAGCTGGAAGGAAAGTTAGGTCCTTTTGCTGTCAATATCTTCATAAAAGCAAGTGCATGTTAATTTTGATTGTATTCATGTCTTGGAAACTTGTGTTGTCCAAGTCTATTCATCCTTTGTTGCTGGACTGACATGATGGGGTTGCTATGAGGTGTTATTTCTGATGTGAAACTGTCCAAGAATGAAAAGATTTTCCAAGTCCCAGCACCATAACTTGCCTCTTGCCATGTGTTCACAGTGGTCAGTTCTATGCCTTTTGGGACTGCAAGGCAAGCAGGGATGAGCCAATGTTCCAGCTTTGTGAGGAATATTTTACTCACAAAAGTGTCTCACAACCTTTTTTGTTTGAAAAGTTAGTTGAAAGTAGCATCTGCCTTTGAACTCCAGCAGCTATGCACAGGAGATGGGGAGGAAAGACTGGAAGAGTAGTGTGTATATACATAGTGCTTGCCTCTGCATATTCACCTACTCTTCAAATTAGACTGATTTGCTGTATCTTAGTCCCCTTCCTTTGGCCCTGGGGGGTATGGCCACACAGCCCAGTGTGCCTCTCACCATCATGCCATTCCTTGGGTGGCAGGATGGAACTGAGTGCCAGATTTTTGACACTCTGTCACAAATCCAGGCAGCCAGACAGATTTACAGACTTTACCTCCAGAATTTGTGCTACCTTGGAGGTACAAACGAACTGGAAATCCTGCAGATCAGACCAGTGGGGATTTTTCCATGCTGAGCAGAGAAAGGAGCTCATCCACAGTTCAGCTAAGCTGCAGTGAGCTTTGGCTGCCAGACCTGCCCAGCAGGCTGGATTCATCTCTGTAGTAGGATAATGGCTCCAAAAGCTTAAACCACCTTTGTTCCCACTCCGGACATATTTTGGCTTTAGCTGGGGATGTAGTTGCCTCAGATAAAAAGATCACAAGCTTGTATTGTTCTTCACTAGCAGCATTTCTCTGTAATTCTCTAATTCAAAGCAGGCTTTGCTCACTTTTGTGCTCTCTGTACAAGCCACGATGATGATAGGATTTCTGAAATCAAAGCTGAGCACTGAACTGAATTAGGAGAGCAAAAGCCACACTGCCTGGTTTGGGAGAGCAGAGAATAATTGTGGAGGATCCTCCCAGCCAGTTTGGCAGTGGTGGCAAGGGAATAGCTTTCTTCTATCAAACTTGTTTTATTTTTATTGCAAAATAAACATTTTCTGGGCATTGCATGGCAATTACTCACTCTACCCCTCCAGGGATGAGGCTGCACCAACCGCACATCACAGAGGAAGGCAAAACTTTCCCATTTAGATTAAAACTTACATCAAACAAAGTGAACATCAATGGAGCTTGGTGTTTGTTCCTCTTAAGACTGGCCTCACACTGTTTCTCTAAACACTATGTCTGCATTAACAGATCAGGCTTTAAACTTTGATTTGACAGATAAATGCCTCTTAAACTTTTTTGCCCCAGTATGGCAATATTCCATATTCCTTTACCTTCTTCTTTTCAGGAAAACTTGTTCACTGGAGTAGCCCAATCCATTCAATAATCTCAGGTATGGTATTACAAAAAGTTAATTAAACAGGGTAGTAAATTTATTAAAAAACATCTGATTGTTAGCTAAGGTCATTCACCATGATGGAACGTAACAAAAAGAGTAATTAAATAAGCTATTGGAAAAATAATGTGAAATTGAGCCTAAAGGAACAGTTATCTTTCAGTCTGATCTAAATTTAAACTGTCCAACCCTGCACACAGACAGAATTATTGTAAAGTCAGAAATATGTGATTTCTCAGCTCCTTAGGGTTATCCTTCCAAAATATCTTCAGCTAGTACTGAAAATAATCAAGTGATACCAAAACATTTGGTAAAAAGTTAAGTTTTCCATGAAGTTATGGCTGCTCAGTTAACAATTGTTTCTTGCTTCACAGGAAGAAAGAAAAGTACTTTAAATGCCACCTCAGGGTGACTGGTTTGCTAATGCTGCTTAAGTAATGGTTACCATTTCACATTTATTGTGCTCTTGTTAAGTAAGTCCCACAATTAAAGGAAACAGAAATTCAATAAGAGGAAAGAGATTTCTTAAGTTATTAAATGCTATACATCTGTGACATCTGGCTGAGAAATAAGGTTTCAATACTTGATTTAGTATTCAATAGTTTTTTATTAAGTTTTAGACACTGAAAAAAAATCTTCTTTGACCTACATAGCCAGGATAAACTTATTTTAAATTTGTTGAAGATAAATAGAGAAGGAAAAATACTGTCTGCATGTTTAACTTAAAGAGACTGTGAGATCAGCTCAGCTGGTCAGAGCACAGTGCCAGTAACACCAAGGTCATGGTTTAGAACCCTGTATGGCATTTGCTTCAGAGTTGGACTTGATGATCCTTGTGGGTCCCTTCCAACTCAGAATATTTTGTGATGTGTGTGAATCTTGGCTCTGGAGCATACCCAACTCACAGCTACCCATTGCATTCGCAGTTTGTGGTGTCTTTGGTCATGCACACAGAGCCACTGCTGAGGCTTGGCTACAGCTTCGTTTCAGGTTTCCTGCGCCACTGCAGGTGTCTATGAAATCTAAAACAAGAAAGCAGGAATCTATTAAACATTTAAATAGAAAATCATAGAGGATCTGAGCTGTCTAACCAAGCAATATTTCTTTTACTTTGTTGATCAGACAGCTGTGTTAGCCTATTTTTTATCCAGGCTGCTAAATCTATAGCTCTGCAGATTTCCAGGAGTGGGGTGTGACAGCAGTGGGATACTATTTGAGTGCATGGCAGTGCCCCCACACACACAAACTTTAGCTATTTTGTTCTAGCAGTGTTTTATTTTATTTTCCTGAAGGTTACATAGGATAAACATTTTGTTTCAGAAACATTTGAACAGTGGCCCAGTGGAATGGGCTTCTTTTGCCAGTATGAATGAACAATAATAAAAATTGTGCTTGGATAACACACACTGAAAAGCCATGAAATTGTTTTCCAGAAAGTTTTCCCAGCTTTCTCCATGGCTAAAGGCAACCTTTTACTCCCACATTCTTCAAATTCCAGAATTTACTTAGTTTGTGTATTAGTGAACTGTTTAGCTAAAAGTATTTCTGATTTGGACAGTAAGGACATGTACTAGTTCTGTTATCTGGCTGCATCTCTCTGATGAATGCTGAAAAATCCATATCAGCTTGCTTTTCTTGCTCTTCACTTCTTTTTGCTATTAGAGATGAATGACAAATAGGAAAGTAGTAAGGTTATTTTTTGTTGCCCTGTGATATATAAAAATGCTCTCTTTGCATTAAAATTTCAGACTTAATCTGTCCTTGAAAATGCTACAGGTTGATGTAGGAATGAAAAATTAAACTCAGCAGTATCTGGAAACAGGAAATTATTCTTATCCCACTGGGTTTGCAAGTGCAAAGCCTGGTGTGTAGAACAACTGTTCCTTAAAATCCAGAATCATGGAAATTACACCACATATTGCTTTCTCTTTTGTGTGTTGTTATTTGATTCAGCTCTGTTCATGTGGTTTTGTTCTAATTTTTTAAAAGTAACGGTAAATGAAAATTTTGTGTGTGATGTTTCCATGGCTATTTCAAATTTAGTTATAAGGTTTAGAACCTACTTTACTGGCATTGTAACTATTTGATATAAACAGATAGAAACAGATGCAAAAATGCATTGAGTGCATCAGGCCAAGCTGTGCTAATAAATATTTAAACATGAAAGTGACAAAGATTTTATTATCCCTACAGAGGTACAAACATATCTTGTAAAGACCTAGCTTTCTTAGGTCTGTGGTAGTTCACAAGATTAGAATATTACATCCACAGCATTAAAATAAGTAAAAATGTCAATTAAAGAAAAGAAGTGATTTTTCACCCTGTATAGAACATGTATGTTACGTTGACTTTGAGTAGCAATTTTCTAAGCTTACATGAAATCACATCTAGTTCCAACTCCCCTGCCAAGGGCAGGGATGCCTCCCACTAGACCAGGTTCCTAAAAGCCCCATCCAGCCTGTTCCAGCCTGGCCTCCTCCTTATTGAGAGTTACTGCTTTTTAAATAGGGACAAAAGCAAAGAAGTCCTCAGCTTTCCTATGCAGTCTGTGAGCAGCAGTAAATGGTCTCCTCACTGTAAGATTTCTTTGCCCTGCAGAGCTGCTTCATTCCTTATGTGTCCACCCCAACCCCCTGTGAGTCTCCTTTGTCACTGCCTTGTCTCTGCCTGCATCACTTTGGTGTCTGTCCTGCTGCCCACACCATTGCATTGCATTGCATTGCATTGCTAAAAATACTGACATAGCAGAGATTGTAAGAGAGCCACGTTTTTAATCTTGGGCGTGTCCATTTATTTCTGTATAAATATTTGAGTTAAAATTCAGTGTAGTACCAATCCAAACACTTTGGAGAAATTCAAATAAACTGCATCAGTCAACATGGTTGCCTTTATCAACAAGAAATGTCATCTTCTCCAAAACAGAAATGGTTTGTTTGACAAGATCTGTGCTCCTTGAAACTCTACACGCCTGTGCTGGTTCTGTGTTACTCTCATAATATTTTTTTTTTTTTTAGAGACAATATGTTCCATTATTTTGCTTGGGTAGAGAAGCAATGTAGCAGTTCCTGGGTAGATCCTCTTCATCTTTTTCAGTCTTGGAAAAATAAGAATGTATCAAAGCCAGGGAAAATGTCAATATGTTTACTCCTAAAGTATCATTTTCAGCAATTCTCCAGCTTTTAGGACCCTCTGGGGTTAGTTCTTTGGTTCTTTTGATTTAAGAAAATTTAATTTTAGTAGATTCTGGCTTGAATCCTCCTTCATGAAAGATGCTTTTCAGTGCATGTATGTCCTATGAGTTAATTCAGTTCTCCCACTCTGTTATGAAGGCAAAAGCATCTATTAAATATCCTCAGTCCTTTTGAGTTCCTTTTCTTCCTAACACATTTTATATTCCCCATTATTAATGTCACTGATGACTGAATTTTCATTAATTTCTTTGCCTTTCATCTGTTTTATCAGTTGGCTCCAATTTTAATTTGTACCTTACATCTTGCTATTAACTTTCCTTTTATATTTAAACACTATTGTTTCACTTCTGTTGTTCTGGTCAGATCTCCTAAGCAGGACGTTTTTGTGGCTAGAATAACTGCTTTTTTTCCCTTCCCTTTCTGGATAGTCAGGCTGGGTGCATCCAGTAGTATGTCCTTGAGCAATTTCCAGCTTTTGCTAATATTTCCCACTTCAAATGATGTGCATAGCAATGGCAATGAATCAGGAACTGACAGAAGGAATTAAAACCAGTGTTCAGCCCTCCTCAAATTTGTAGGAGAAGTAATGGAATAAACAATGTCAGAATAATTTAATACTGAGAGAAGTAATTGAATTAAAGCACTTTTGTGTACATAATGTCAAAATGCATAAAAGAAAGTAAGAAACCCATATGTGGAAAGGAAATACAGATTTTCAACAAAATCAGTTTCAGAACATGCAATTTTCCTACAAAATTCCCTGTTTTGTGAATGCAGACAATTACTCACTCTCTTGCATAAGACACAGCCAACAGCTTGATGCTCACCCTTGAATTGAGCTAAAACACAATGCTCAGTCTGTACTGCTGCACCTGGGGTTCAGTGCCCAAAGATCTTGGAAGAACCCTCTTTTAGGATGCAATGAGTTACCCCTGGATCTGTCTTCCCAATGGACTTCACTCTGTTTAATGTTGTTTTATTCTATTTTTTGTAGCTAGCCCAGTTTAGGTGCCTTCAGTTGGCTGGGAGGAGTGCTATCTGCAGGGAATGCCACAACAGAAGGTGGCACAGGGCCAGCAGGGCTGGGGACTGCCCAGCCACGTGGTGCCTGAGCACAGCAACAAGCTCACAGCCAGACTGGGGAGAAAACTGGGGGTAAAGTTCAGGGAACTTGCTCTGTGTCCTCCAGATTCTGAAGGAATCTCCCCAAGTCTTGGAGGTGCTGAGGTGCCTTGGGATGCTAAAGTGAGGCTAAAGCATGGCAGGAGGCTTTGGCACAGCTGAACTAAGGCTTAGGGATGTTCACTGATGCCACTGATGTTGGACCAGGGATGCAGGGACATGTAGGGACCATGCTGGTGCCACTTTGGACCTTGAGGCAGCCTTTTTGCTTTGGGCTGTGTTATGGCTGGTACCACTAGAAATACAGGGAGATGTATGCTTTCATGATAATTTGTACATAGCGAGTGCTCTCATCTCAGTATTTGGGATACAAATTCTAGCCTGAGAAGGGACCTGAGGGATATTCTCCAATTCCTCAAGGGCATCCCTCCATACCTCACAAGATGCCGATCACCTGAAGTGTGTAATACATGCATAGGAAGTTTATCTGGGAATGTCACCTTTCCTCATGGTCACCCCCAGCTCAGCAGAGGCCTTGTAAGCTGATGTATGGGAAACTGCCCCAAAAACACACCCACCACCTCCCCAGCAATTTAGACATGCTTTTTATAATTTCCTGTGAAAATCTAGATATTTTTCCTCTTTTGTGCTCTCTTCGGTTAGAAGTGAGGAAATATCTTCATAAAGGCAAAGGTCATATATTGCTGAAAGGAGACCAAATGGAAATAAGAATGACTAGAAATGAGAGCTTACCTAGATTGTTAGAGAGCAGGAGTCATCCTATGCTTGAATGGGTCGGCATGCTGTGAAGCAGCTTTGGTGGAAGAGGTGTTACTGTGGGGTAAACACAGAGCAGAAATTATGGATTAGATCTGGTAGGACCATGCTCAAAATGGGACAGAAATATCCCAGGTTCTTGGTAGCAAGCCAGAATATTACCTTTGCAAACCCCTTGAAAATGCCAATGTTTGCGAGGAATGTTCATGGTTAAAATCCTAGTAAGAACAAAACACTCTATTTCCTCTTGGAATTCCTAATTTAGGGGATATCTCAGGCTTTTTTCCCTATTGCTGCATTCTATTACTACTACTGAGATTAAACTGACTTCGTTTGTTTTAACACAGACTATTACTTGTTTGTATCATGTTGTGTCAATCTTCCTATAAATACTTACTGACGTTTGCTAGATTTCCAGAGTAATGAATTCCTTTCTATTGTATTATGCATCTGATGAGGAAAAAAATTAATTCTTAAAGAAGAGCATGTAAATGTATTTAATGATTTTATCATTTCTCCTCACTATTTTATGGTGAATTGAGGCATACCAAACCTGAAATGCATACTGTAGATTGTCAAAGGCAGCACCAATTTCACTAATAGCAGACACTTTGTTTTCGGATTCTCCTAAGACTTTAAGAACCAGAGACTACATTAAATACTATGTACAACTTGTGGCTGCAAGCCAAAAGGAAGCCCACATGACATTTAGTGCCTCTGTCTGCAAGCTGATAAAAGAGTCTGGATTCTCTAAACTCTTTAAGTGCTCAGTGTCAAGCTGGAATTCGGTAACTGCAGCCTGAACAACTTACCTTATTTAAAAATGCACACTTAGCTCTAAGAGGTTTCCAAGCACTCTAATGCTGGGGTATTTGAACAGAGTAATAGGGTGCTTTTAAAAAAGCTTTTTATTTTGCAACTTGATGTTCTTCGTCTTGTTCAGATATTGTTTACTTTAGAATTCATCTGATAGACTCAAAATTAAACATGCTACTCAATATAATGGGACAGGGATTTGACAAACCTCAGGAAACTAAAAATGTTTGAAGTGTTTAGACTTTACTATATCACAAAGTAAATTTTGCACAGTTTGAGTATGTGCTCTGGGATCACATAAAAATGCTAGACAGAACTATTCCTACCCAGTCATTTGAACTACCCAGACCTGCTGGTTTGTAATGTGCAGAGGAACCTGTGTGTTTGCCCCTGCCAGGAGCTCCAGAGCTGTATAAAATTGTGCTGAAATCCCTATGCAGAATAATCCCAAATGCCACTGTCACTGGCTCTTAGTCCATCCTGGATAGGAAATAAATTGCCTGGTCTTTGTCTTGCCTATGCACAAACAAGTACAGCTCCTAACTCACTGCAGGCACTGCTACTCCTTGCTTGAAAGGAAATCCTGCTTGTTTAGCTCCTTCCCTCTCCATCTGCCACTGTGGAACCATGCAGAGGTGGGGGGATCACAGCCTCTTAGTAGGACTTAGCAGAGTCCTGCACTGCAACCTTATTTCTTTTAGTTAATGAGCATTTAAGTGAAACATGCCATGCCTGTGGTGTGGACTGAGCATTTTTAAGTCTTCCAATGGATTAATGGAAAATTGAATTTCTGAGAAAACCAACTATTTTTGTGTCTGACTCTGTAGCAAGAGGAGAATTCACAACTAAACATTAAAAGTAAGGCACCCACTGAGACTGAAAATAATTTAATACTCAATGGAATTCCCAAATTTCTAAATCCTAAACCTCTAGGGAGCTGTAATGGATATGCTTTGTATCTCTGCAGAGGATTGTGTGTCAACAAATTTAAGTAATCTCCTTCTCCTGTCCCACACCAATGAGACCTGGAGCAAAAGTGGGAATTCCTCTGGCTTAACATCAGCATCTTTAGGAAACATGCAAAATGGGAGATGATTTTAAATTACTTTGCTTCCACTGCAGTAGCATCCAGTGCAGAGTCTGAAAGACAAACTCCATACACTGAAATGCACCACATGGTGCTAGAGAGGGCATGGGAAGGGTTCATCCATCTGGACTGAAGCTTTCAGGCGCTCTGAGGTGCAGATGCTGGCAGCTGGGGCCAACAGTTATCCAGGTGGATCCACCTGGAAGTCATTCTATGCTTTAACCAGCTGGTGTTGTCCAGCTGAGGAGCATTACCAGTGAAAATCCTGTGAGCAAGAGTGTAGAGACAAAAAATGTCAGTGGATCCTGGGGGATTCTTTAAACGAAGCTGCTTAGATGGATAAAATAAATGTCACCAGGGAAGTCAGAGAGGAGATAAGAAAAATTTGTATTAAAGCTCATTCTGGTGCAATGGCGAATAGGGAACATGTTAAAAATAAAATAAATAGTAAGTACCCATTTTCCCTTCTCTCCCCCCAAATGCCAATGAACAGAGATTGCAGGTATAAAACACTCAAGAGGAAAGATGAAAACATCATGGGTGTTACAAGCTGGCAGCAATATGAAGCAAAGGACATTGAAAAGAAAAGCTTTTTACCTGTATCAGGAATAAGAGAAATGGAAGCAATGATACAGCACCATTATTTGAAAGAGAGATAATAATGACATAAAATAAAATATTCAATAAACCCCACTATTTTCCATTTAGGAAAGAGCAAGATAATGGGCTACTACCACATGGGGATGATAAATGACTACAATCTGCTAAAGACTAAGTGGGCTGTTGGACACCAGCTATTAAAAATAAATATTTTGAATAGATGCAGATTAAATCTCTCATTTGCTGATGTTTATTTACTGTAAATCTTGAAATGCCATGTTAATTTGAAAAGTGTCAAAGAAAGTTAAATTCATGGTACTTTTAAGGTATTTTGGTGGGTTGGACAGCTGTTAATCTGAATTCCATGTTATGGAAGTCCTGATGTTAAACTCAATTACAGAACATTATCCAGAGTCCATAATTATTTTATCCAGGATAAAATTTGAATTTTCCAGATAGGGGCAAAAATATGGAACAAAGGGAAAGGCTATGTCCTAAAAGCAGTATCTGTGAAAATTATTAAAGGTTTTTTGTGGCTGAAAACAACTCAGTATAGAAGGGCTGTAGAGCAAGAACACCTAACATGGCCTAAGGATAAGAAGAGCAGATTCTGGCTGGTTACTCAGAAGAAAGACAGGGATGGCACTGTCACTTTTTTGAATTACATTCACAGGATATTCAAGGGCTCTTCCTAAGCAAAGAAAGGCATTGAAAGAGGAGAGAGAGACAATTTTTTTCTGTGAAGTTGATCATGTTGTAGAACAAACTTCCAAGACAGGGCATTCCTTTGCCTTGATATCCTCTGAACATCAGATTTGAAACAGAGGCAGTAAATGTTAATGTTGAGAGCAAAGTGGGGACAACATGTTACTGTTTCACTAGACAGGGTGGTTGCATGAGCCACCTGTGTAGGAGCACCACTGGTTCTGTGGAGTGAAGGATTACTGGAGTTGGAGATACTGGAGTTGGAGAGGTGATGATGTGGTTATCTCAAGAGAAAAAGAGACAGTAGAAGGCAGAGGGGAGTTAGAAGGGTAATCAGATTGGACAAAATAACTAGCTAAATCCATGATTTGCAACATCCTGAAGGGTTCCACCCAATTTAAAACGGTCTCTTTTTGTTGAGATCAGGATTGAAAGGCTACAAGAGCTTAGCTTTGCCTAAGAAGAGCTTCACTCCTGAGAAGAGATCTTTCCATTGTCCATGTGGGTTCACTCCAGTGCAGGGTGGTTGCTCCCTTTCCCCTGTGTGGTTTCCACCAGGTCAGTCATGGGATGAAGCATACTGCTTCCAGGCAGGAATGACTGTAGGATGCAGGATGCTGATGGTGCGGCCTTGGAGGGTTTTTGTGTGTGGTTAGGATTCTTGCTGCTCAGAGTCAAGCCACTTCACACATCTGACAGGAGCTTTGAAGTTTGAAGCCTGCAGTCTCCATTTCAGACCTGGTGAAGAGCTTGAATGCCCCCAGCCTTTTCCAACTTGATTAACTGCTCAAATAGAACATATGATTTCTCCCCACAAACATCACCTTTCTTGTTTCTAGTTCTTTAAAGTTTATGTTGTGTGATTATGTGTATCACACACAGAAATTGTAAACAGAAATTCATTTAAAGACACAAGGGGGTTTTTCACCTTTTGTAAATTCCAATTTTTTAGGATTTGTTTGGGGTTTGTGTTTTTATTTTTAATTTTTATTATTATTATTTTTTTATTACAAACAGTAAGGTAACTCAATTTTTGGAGAATTTTGTCTAGGTTTCCTGAAAAAATGCACAGACCTGAAACAAATGTCTGGATTGAGTTGAGACCTTGGAATGAAACTGCAAACCACAGTAATTTCTTGTGGTTTCTAGTAGCACTGGTATTAATATCACCTAGAAAGTGTATGCCGTACCTCTGAGTTGCAAAGCAGGCCTGCAGCAATACTTCAGACTGCAGTCAGACCACTGGCTACTCAGTAACCTCTGCACAGTTTTAAGTGGGGTGTCCCAGAAGTCACCACCACTGACTCAGCTCTAGGGAAAGGGATAAATGCTTCTTTAATACCAGTGAACATTATATATACACTAAGCAGAAAGTTTCAAAAGAGAAAAAAAATCTACAGAATGGAAATACCAGCATCCTTAGCTATCTGCTCTAAATTTTTTTTTTCAATGTAATTTTGGGGTTTTTGGTGCTGTAACTTCAGAAATGTTGCTTCCCATATAATTTACTTTCTTGATCCCAGGCTTACAATGTGATATTCATATCAGAAAAGATTTCTTTTATTTCTGTCTGGGCTAGACTGGCACTGGCTAAATCTGCAAGTCTGATTCAATGACTCTTACATTCATTACATCATTACATAGAAGAAAAGAGGAAAATATTTTGATTAAACAACAACAAAAAATTACATTGCTATTAAAAATCCAGGAGAAAATTATGCATAAATAAATTAAAACAATAAAAGAGAGAGAAAGTGGTTGCATAATGTCTTGGGTTCATATGTTATGGTAAGCTCGTCTCCTGAGGGATGATTCAAACGTCAAGCTTGTGCCATGCACTGATGGAGTTCAGTGAAAGCCAAACTGTCCTGTGAAAAACAGGATCCCTGAAATTGCACCTCATGGAAATGAGGTAGAACCCTGCTGTGAGTATTCAAGGACATGCATCTGTGTCACATTTGCCAAAATCGTCTGTTGTTGTTTTGTGGTTTTTTTATTTTTAATTCTAAGATTCAGTTTCAGAACTGCTTCTAGCTGTAAAGGTGAAAAGCACACTGAGAAAACATCTTGAAGAGTAGTAAAAATGTCAAAATTGCACCCTGGGTGTGCTGGATGGACTGGGTAGGTACTGCTGTGCTGTGGACACTGGTGCTTTCCTGACCCCGATGGAAGGAACGCCCTGTGCTCTGCTCTGGAAAAGCCAATCAATAGTAACACAGACCTGGCTCTCCTTCTTTCTCACCCAACAGTGGCCTTTTGGTCTAAAAGGACTAGCAGAGCATGGTCTTAGAAAAGGGAGTCAGGACAGCTCCATAAATGGCATTGTTCTGCTCTGATCCAGAACAGAGGGCAGATTTTTGCTTCAGTCTTCCTTCACCTGCAAAGTTGAGGCAGAACCCCAGAGGCACGAGAGTTGGGAAATGTTTAAATTAAAATGCTGCAATAGTGCTGTTATTATTTAAGAAGTACATCTTCTTCTTCCACAGGGGAATGAAATTCAAGACTTGTCAGATGTGCTTTTCTAATGCTGCAAATGGAGGAGAGACTCTTGCTCCTGATGGAAACCTGGGAAAATGCTTTGTCTGGTGCCTCTTGGGAGGGTGTTAACATCTATCTGTGAAGCAAGGGCAGTGTGTGACCTCTCACAAGAACCCTGCTTGTTGGCTGCTGAGACTGATTCTCAGCTGTCTTGCATCAGGTATGGTTTTTTACTCATTGTGTGAGTACATGTGTTATGAGCATAGTAGTATGGGGTGACAGGATAGGCCAATAAGACATCAGAGAATGAAAAATGCTGAGATTTTGGCTTGTCTTTATGGCTGTACCACTGCAGTGGAGTTGCATTTTTACAACCACTATAGAGTCAGAAGCACTCAGGAGTGTTTCCAAGTATGTAGTAGCTGGAAACAAGGAGTAAAACCTTCCCAGAAGCCAGAAGCTATTGATTTCAGTCAAAGGATTTCTTCCTAAAATGTACAGCTTGCTAGAGAAGATTTCCAGTAGTCATTAAAGTGCCCTAGAGGTTACCTGAAGTTAAATATGAATTAAGACTGAGGTGTTGCATTAGTTGAGATAAAACACAGATTCCCTCTGGTTGAAGCTGTGATAAGCCTGTGTCCTAGCAAAATAATTCTGCCTATATCTTGCAGGTGCTTGCTTCAACCAAATAAAAGCTTGGAGAGAGATTTTGCTAGTGTTCTGAAAACACTTAAAAGCAATAACATTTAGGTGATGTGAAATGTTTGATGAAAGTCTCCAGCTTATGCTCAAGAAAAGTCTTTGAAGTAAGAAGAGCAGGTTTTTATTATTCTGGAGGGGTATAATTTAGTGTAAATAGACATCTCCTAGAAGTACAGAGACAGGAGGAGGATATATATTTGAAAAGTACATTTACTATAATATAATAATGTACTACACTACACAAAAAATCCTCTCTTTAACATGTGCTATAAAAGTTGTTCTTTGATGCTTTCTGAATCAAGAGATCAAATTTAACTCTCTGTCTTTCTTGTTCTGCTAAAGAGAGAGACATCCAACTCCCTCACAGCCTTACAGGGAAGTCATTGCTTCTGTCATTGATGAAATAAGATTTGTGATTCTTTCAAGTCCAGGAGGAGGTCAGTAGTTTTGATGACCTTTTTTTCTTTACTTACATAATAAATAAATAATTTGGTTAAAAATAGTTAAACATCTCTTGTTGCTGTTTTACTTTGGGTTTTGTCTTTTGGAGGAGGATAATTAGCTGCTGTGAATGCAGAACACATCCAGCCAATGCATCACTGAAGCTGGGGGGCTTTTAATATTTTATTTATTTATACACCCTAAATACCACCCTGTGCTCCTGCACAGATAAAGAAGGTAAATGCTGCATCTCTGGGGGGAGCCTCACCTCAGAAATCAGACTGCAAGTGCTCGGCATATCGAAGAGCTGATCTTGTGAGGAGTGGGAAACAAGGGGAGTTTCCCCTCCAGCTTTCTCATGCTGTGTCCCTCCTCCTCATGCCCCATCCTCTCTCTGGGTATAAGAGACTCTTGCACTCAGCATGTTTTGTCCAAAGGAAGCTGAGACAGAGCAGGACAAAAAGTGAGGATTTATCTCCTCTTTCCATCAAGACTGCTTAGAAGAGGATGTTGTTTCACTATTGGTCCTGCAGGAAACTTTCTCTGTAGCAGCTGCTGATTTTAACAGTGCAAATCAGTACATTGCTTTGATGAAATCTGCTTCTCTTTTAGTCCCTATGAAAAAGCTTACCTCTAACAGACACCCTCTTGATATAGGCAAACATAAATTAAGATCTCTGCCTAATCACAGAGTAGGAACCCCAGGAACCAAATTCTTTGGTATATTTTCAATTTATAATTGATAGTGCAGTTTTGTTGTGCTGCTTGTAAGGCACTCCAACCTGGAAAAACACATTTCTCCATATTCCCTGCTTTTCCACCAACTGTGTCTTTAGAGAGAGTCTCTGTGGGGCTCCTGGGGTTCGGGGGCCTTGTCACATCTGAGAATTAACACACTGGCTGAATACACCAAGATTTCTGATCTGTGGCCTGTAGCCCTCCTTGAGAATGGAGATGTTCAGAAATTTGTGATGCTGTGTTTGTGCCCATGTATCCAAGGGGAGTCAGCTGGGCCAGGGATGTGTGCAGCACTCTTTTCATGGAGGGCTAACATGATAAGGCTTGTGAAAAAAATGCAAATCACAGCTCTGTGACCTATCACAGGCTTTCACATATGATGAGTCTCATGGGCAGACAGAGGAGTGAGGTAACATGCAGATGGGTGTGAGGCATAGCAGATGTGTGCATAACATGTCACTGAAATCACAATCCTCACCTGTGCTTCTCTCACTTTTGCTTCCATGCGCATGTTTTACTTCATGGACTGAAACTAATCTTTTAGTTTCCTTGTGCTTGGTACTTTATTTTATTTCTTGAGTTTTCTAGGCTGATCCTGTGTTCTCCATGGACTTTATGTTCTGTTATGTTTTCTGAGCCATTCAGTCCCTAACACTCTTTCACTTTTTCTCATCTGTCTACTTCCTTCATGATATTTTATAAAGTAAATATAAAATTACATCAAAATTAGCTGCTTCAAAATCTTTTCCCTGAAAGATCTTTCTGCCCCCTATCACTATGTTTGACTCATCCTGTGAGAGACTTAACTGCAAGAGTCTTTTTTCCCTGAATTTTGTCCCTTGTAACCCTGCTCAGATGAGAATGCATTCTCAACACTTAATCCAGGCAATTTATTCCCAAACGGTCAGTATCTGCTGCTTCCTAGCTAAACCAGTTGAACCCTTTTGCTGGTTTTCAGTGCAGACCTTCAGTTTCACTGGGAACATGTATTCCCTTCTGTCTCTCTTAATTACGGGATTCATCTAGTCTCTGTTCCTTGTCCTCACATTTGACTTTGTGGGCAGTAATTATCTCATACCATTGTTTCAAAATCCCTAGTCAGTTTTTGAGGTACAGCTCCAGACATGCCATGTCTTAGACATCAGCTTTGCCACAAGTATGTAGTGTAAGAGCCCAGCTGCTCTGTATGAGCTCTGTAGGCTGATTTCTCCATGCAGTCGCTATCACCTCTTTTCCACCTCGTCCCAGCCTCCTCTTGGCCTTCTCAGAGTCTCATAGGCTCTCAGTTATGAATACCATTTTTGTTTTCACTTCTCCCCATAAGGACTCCAAGGACCCCAAGGTTCAAAGGCAGCATGATCTACAGGCAGGAGATGAGCAAGGCAGAGGCACTGGGGTTTTTGTTAACTTATGACAATTTTGCAAGTGACTTGTAGTGGATTTCCTCCCAAGTACACGTCCAGTCTCCCCTTCAACTGGTTAAAACAACTTTTGTCCCTCAAGAAGTTCTACAGCCCTGCAACAGTGCAGCTGTACTTTATGGAGTCACCAGTCCTAAACCCAAAGTCTGCTCCTCAATAGAAAACGCTCAGTTCAGCAATCAAAATCTGGTGTATGAAATCAGGACTGGTTTTCATGGTGTTTTCTTTCTTTATCCTTAGCTACACCAAAGTTCACCTGACATTTCATACAGTCTCATGAGACACACCTGCAATTTGTCACAACCTGCCCTTATTACTTTAAACAATTTTGTATCATGTGTGACCTTTGTCTCTAACTGCTCATGTCCTTTTTCTTGTTATTTATGGGGGTTTTGAACAGAACAGACCTCAGTGCAGATCTCTAAATTTTCCACTGGTAACTTCCTTCTATTGGTTTAAATGACCATTTTGCCTGTCATCTGTTTCTTGTGTTTCAGCCATTTCTCTATGCCAGGACTTCCCCCTTCCCCTAGTTTCTTAGTTTTCCTAGAAATCTGTGGGGATCGACTTCCATAGATAACCCTCATCAATACATTTGATACTTTTTTCAGGAACTTTGAGATGTTGGAAAGGCAGGATTTTTAGAAGCCATGTTTGCTTTTACCAGGTGGATCATTTCATCCAGATCCTATTGTTTCAAGGTGTCCATTAGTCTGATGTTTTACTGAAACTTTTATTACTTTGGCTGGTACAGACCTCAGGCTTCCATGCCTCTAGAACCCCAGATCCTCCTAACACCTCTTTTAACCCTGGTGTCACTTTTGCTTCCTGACATCCCAAGGTGGGCATTATCTCAGTAATTGAGTCCAGACATTCTTAGGTTGTCTTGAACCTCTTGCTGTTTGCTCCTGGTAGTCTGGCAGTCTCCATCCCATCTATTTTTGCCATGGTTTCTTCCATGCAATCCCACTAAATTTGAGACACACACTCTGGCCAAGTCCTCTCACAAGAAAGTTCCAGTGTAGAAATGTCCCAGATTTTGCTACAGGAACCATGGATGCCCAGAATTCACCTTGCTTCTCTGCATTGGTCTTGCCCTTCCTGAGCATGGCTTTTAGACCTCAGACTCAGCTGGCCCCAGAGTCAAACCTCTGCCAAACTTGATCCTGGTGTGTTGAAACAGTGCTTGGAATCAGCTTTACTTCTTAAAATATTTTATGGCCTAACTGTATGTTTACATTCAGCCCACTGAATTGACCATGACCATTGGATAGATCTCCTTGGATGACACTTTCAGAAATCAACCAATCTCTTTCACCTTGTGATTCAGTCAAGCAAACACCTACTCTTTCTCGAGCCTCTCCTGCTGTGAAATGTTACTGTGTATGTTACTCCACTTAAAGTGTGGTGTCTGCCATGCAGTGCTTGCCATATTGCAAGAAAGATTTAGCTGCTTAACCTTCTGTGTTCAGTTTCCCCATTTAACGGTTTCCCTCTTTGCATTTTATCGTGTCTGTGAAAGGGTTCTGGGTCTCTTTGCTCAGGAAGGGATGATGGACCTAAGTGTGTGATGGTGAAAAGACAAAGGGGCATTTCCTTTCTGAGATCTTGAACCAATCCAGGACATCTCTCTATCCTGAGGACAGGGCTGGGTGCTAGTGGTAGCATCCCAAAACCTCACCTGAGCTTCATGTCCCCATGTGGCAAATAGCAGGGCACACAACAGTGACTGAATCCATCTGGTGCAATCACTTTTCTACTCATGCTACCCCTATAGCTTCTCTCAGCATTCTGCTGTCAGTGCTGCTGTCCCTGCAAGACAGGCAGAAATATGGACCCCATGTAAAATTATTTCATTTTATGCCTGGAAAATACAGGTTTAGCTGTGCTTAACTATACGAGTGGTTTTTGAAAATGCTTCTGAGAATAATGTAACCAGTACTAGCATCCCAGATATTAACCTCTATCTATTTTAAATAAAATTTATAGTCTAGTTGCTGTCTATTTCTGTAACTCTTCCTCAAGATGCACATTTTCCACCATTTTTCTCTTAGATCATTAGTGTTCATCAACATAAAAATATTTCAGTTCTGTTTCCTGGTCAGACATGCCTTGAAAATGATATACTTTCAACATAAAGCATAATTGTGTACATGAAACTAGTGTTCATTTTGTTTTATAACATGCTTCTCATAGCTTATGGTCTCCTGTCATCTTTACCCTCTCCCCTACTCCCTTATAACAGTTTTGAGAAAGAAATTACCTCAGGAGTTTGGAAGTGTAACATTTAAGTGCCTGTGCCTTTTCTAATGCAACATCTGCCCACATTTCAGCCAAGATGACGTAGCATCCATCACTTCAGCACAAACAGATGCATTTCCATAGACTTCTTGGGCAGAAGAGCATCTCAGCCAGGCTGTCTGCCCTGGAGTACACAGGGTTCATCTGACAAGACTGAGTCCTGCTGAGCTGGGAGTATGGGGGACAGGACTGCACCACCCTTCAGAAATCAAAACCAAAAGGAATATTGGACAGGAACTAAAGGAACAAGCATCAAACAATCACCTCCTCTTCCATCATCTCCTCCTGTTGTCACTGTAATCCCCAATACAAGCTGCCTCAAAATGCAGAGAGTCTTTCAGAAGATTATCTGTATCAATGCAGGCTTTGAAGTACGTGCTGCCGGCATCTCATTACAGGCAGAGATCAAACCTTGGAGATTAACGTGGTCTTGGGCCTGCTGGACTTCATTCACACATCACAGAAGTGCTAAGCTATCAAAGTGCAGGGCTCTGTCTCTGTGTTACTTTCTCAGCCATAAATCCAGCAGCAAGAACACACTACCATTTATTATTTTTTTTTAAGCAAATGAGTCCTTTTGGCCCATAAGTGTCTTTTTCTTCATGGGGCTGAATACAGTTTGGGAAATTGAAATAGCCCAAACTGAAAGATAAATTGAAGTAATATTCTTGGGGTATTTGAGCCGGATGTTGACTGTGTTTTTTTGTTTTGGTAAAGCAAACAGGATGCCAGTTGAACTGCAGGCTTGCCCACTGAGGACAAATCCGGGGTGTAAAGGCCAATCCTAGTGCCAGCCATTTTCTGCCCTTTTCTGGGACTGAGAGCTGTGCAGGAGCCATGGCAGCCAGAGGCATCAGGGCCTGCACATGCTGCTTTGAATGAGCTTAGAGACAGCATGTCCCCTCCTGCCCATCCCACTCCAGGCCACCAGTCCCTTGAACATCAGATGTTGAAGTACAGGAGGTGGGTTTGCTTCCACCTCAAAATGTTCTGAGGATGGGAGATGACTACAAAGCCTTTCTAACTCCTGTCCCACAGCTGCATTTAGGACAGGGTTGTGCTAATAAGTTGTGCCAGAACCTAAAGGCTCAGGTATGCCAGCTCTCCCCACCACTGCAGCAGCAGCTGGAAGCTCACAGAGGCCATTGACACTATTTCTGGTCTGGAATTTACAGCTTATGCTTAGCTTTCTGCTGTCATTACCATGCAGCAAAGTCAAAATGATTGTGAAATGGAACACCATCATTCTGAGGCAATTTTATTCATGAAATCTACTTACATGCTGAGAGATGGCTGCCTGTCTGGATGTCCTACACACACAGTTTTGAAGGTAACCAGGACCTGGTGGAGATATGTCAGTATCTCAACAGGATGGGCTAACTCTGCCTTGCATCTCAGCAGTGCAGACACTGGTCAACAGCCTCCAGTTTGCAGCTGGGTTGTACCCGGCTGACCTGTGTGTGTCACCAGGTCTGCAAAGCACCCTGCAGATGGGCCTGGTTGGGTGCATTTTTCCCCTGTAACCCTTTCCTTTCATCATCTGAAACTGAGGATGTTCTTTTGAAACACTCATACCAGCAGCTTAACAGAATTTTGACCAAAGAACCACAGACAGACCAAAAAAAAAAAAAAAAAAAAAAAATCTTGAGGTGCTCCTGTTTCCATCTCCTTAATGCGTGAAAAGAACAATAGCCATCAGTCATCTCCCTGCTTCTCAACATTTTAGTTCCAGTTACACCATACTTGCTGGCATCACATTAGCTTCGGCTATTGGAAACTGCCTATGAACTGAGGAATGGGAAGCAGATATACTGGAGACAGCTTACTGTGGGAAAGGACCTAAAAATGAAGGAATGAGGGGAGAGGGAGGAAAGAAAAGCATGGTGACAAATGTTGTTTGTAGACATTTAAGTATTACTTAATAGTGTATCTTTTTTAGAAATATGGAAGGTTCCTAAAATATATATTTTTATCCCTTCTTCTGTTTGGATTTGTTAACGGTACAGAGTGACTTCTCTCTTAGCCAGAGGAACCTTGATCACCAGCACTGGATAGTGCTCTGTCCACGGGAGACCACTTCTGTGCAAAACCCAAATGTGCTTCATGCTGTGTAGAAATACCTATGCTAGTTTTCCATTCAAGGACTCATTTCATGCACAATAAGCCTTGGCTTGGGATACACTCTCCAAAAGTGGGACACTAGTTTTTTTGTCCACTCCTATGTCTGCTCCATTGCAGAGAAGATCTGCTCAGATCTGAGCCTGACATCAGCCAGGTTCAGAATAGATGCGTTTATCTGGATGGGAAACATCAAGTTTTAAAGCAGAGCTGACATTTTAAAGTGGAACAAGAGCAGGAAAACATTCAAGACATCACTACCCAGTGCTACTCAGTTCCAGGACAGAATAAAATAGGTGAGGCCACACCCTTTAAGTTTGTGGCTCTCCCAAATCCAATATTGCTCCCAGCAATGACAAATATATTCTTAAAACTCCTAGCAAGGGAAAGCCAAGCCAAGCAGAGTGTACTCTCAGTGTGCAATTAGCATAAATATACTTTGTGCTAAACTGCCCAGAATTAGAAACAAAGAGCTTGAGAAGGTTCTAATTGTTTCAAAGGGAATACATGTAATGGAGAGGAAGACAAAGGCGAGCTATGTCCAAGAAGACATGAGACAGAGGCCAAACCAGCAATTGCCTGAATCCAAAACAGTCCCAGAGGCTGTCTCTGAAGACTTGCCAGTGGATTCAGCACTGGAATTTGCCAGGGACTTAGCCTAAACCCGGCCACCAAACTTACCCCTCATGGCAAATGGTACATCTCAGTTGGCACAGTGAACCTACCATGCTTACTGTGAGAATGGCCACAATTACTGAGCTTATTGCTGAAATCCAGCAGATGAAAAAAGGAACATCAAGCACATCACTAGAAGCACCACATTTAAGATGAATCTTTGAATTGTAATTGAAAAGTTACTTGAGAACAAAAATGTTTGCTTGAAGCTTTTATGTCCCAGCTCGTGGTCAGCATGCACATTGGCAGTACGTGGCAATACAGCAAAGGCACAGGGAGACCTTCAAACCAATGATGAAGAATGACAGCTAACTCTAGCCCTGCTCATTTCTTACCCTGCCCTCCCATGGGATTGATAGCATTTACTCAGCTCATTTCTCAGGGCCAGCAGATGAGACTCAAAATACAAACTCCTCTATCAGCAAACCCCATCCCATGCTGCACTGAGAATGTTTGTGCTTTCTGGCTGCTGTTAGGCAGCACCATGATAACCTTGACCAGAGACTCCATTGTGGTCAATGCAAAGCCTGTGCAGGCAGTGATGTGCAGGCAGGGCAGCAGGCAGGGAAAGCTCACACTGCTTTGATCCCTTTTGTGTGTGTCTGCTGGGATTTGCTGCTGCACATGCTGCAGGTTTGCCCTCTGGCTCCATGGTGCTGGGTCAGGTCTGTTGTCCTTAGGCTTTCAACATGCCCTGAATATTCACTGCCAGGATTCTGACAGATTTCTGTGCCAGGGCCTTTTATGTTATGCTGCAGGTGAGTACTTTGTCCCCAGCTCAGTCTTTCAGACTCCTCTCAATCTAAAGTTTCAAAATTGTCTCTTGGACCAGCTCAACACTCTTCCCACCCTTCCTCCCGCTCCAAGTCAAAACAAAGTTTATTTGACTTGGAAAAGAAACAATAATTTTCTTCTTAATTATGAAAGATGTGCTGTACAGAATACCTCTCCTAAGACCATGCACAATTGCACTTAGCAACAATGAAGTTACCATGCTGTGGTCTGGAGGCCTCAGAAGCCACATGTCTAACCTCCAAATTGGTTGAGAGTTTTCACCACTTCCCTTTGTCACTGAGACTTCCTTTATTTGTCTGTACCTCTTTCTTCTATATGAGATGCAATCTTTACTGTGTAGACATGAGCATAAATATTTAGACACAACTGGAGGAGCTTTCAGATGTTTGCTAAGAGATAAATCTTTCTGTGAGTCCTTGGTCCACGATGGAAGCAGGAAGTAATTGTCCATGAAATTCCCTTTGGGTTGGCAAGAGGAATAGTTACTTCATATCTGTCAAAGGATGGCTTTGGGTAAATGGGCTGCTGGAAGTAAAATTGATGCTCAAGAGCAGCATTTTGGTGGAATGTTTTGTGAGATTTTGTTTTATTCCTAACAGTTTGAGAGACTCTAAAAATGAGAAATATCAAAAAGGTTGTGTTCATGTGTTAAGACTTTCTTCCAGTGACACATTAAATGTATGTCCATGTCAGAAGCACTGTGGTGGATGTAACAGATCAGTAGCTGTAGTGGGTCTTACACTCTCATTTCCTTTCCTTTTTGCCTTGGGCCAAAATCCACTGAAGTGAAAGGAGAGCTACTACAATCTCCTTGCAGGCTTTGGACAAGATGCATAAACAGCCACTGTGTCTCCAGCTCAGTCCTTACCTGCCCCAGTTACATGTCAGCTCAGGCAGAGACTGTCCATGGATATGTGCAGGTCTGGCTGGGGAAAATGCAAAGGAATCAAACCTTCTTTCACATGGGCTATGTGCAGTGGCATTACTTGGCATTGTGACAGTACATGCAGCTCAGCTGATGGTCAGGAATCTGACCTTGTTGCTGTGCTTTTAAATTTTCAGGCTCATCCCATTCTCAAGAGGGACTGAGTCTCCTGTTTCAATAGTTAATTTGCTTCCTCAGCTTTCCTACATTTCAATGGGTTTCCATTAGAGATGTTTTTACCTTTCAGTTTTCTGACTAGTGAGGAATAAGCAACTCAAAATGCTTTGAAAACATCTGCTTTGATGTTCATTATCAGTCTAATTTCCAGGCATCAGATGCTCATGCTTCCAGAGTCCTGAAAGTTTTCTTATGAAATGGCACTAAAAGAATGTAGAAAAGGAAAAGCTGCACATACTTATCTTCTTGTTGACATTTCCCATCTTCAAACACTAAAAGTTCTATTTAGGAAACAGAACAGAATTTCACAAAGTATTACAAGTCCAGTTTCATTTTGCAGTGGTATATTTTTCTCCAACAAAATAGGAGGAATAGCTTCCATCCATGGCTGCAACTGAAACAGCAATGCTTCACCCGATTTCCTTTGTATTTTGATTCTCTGAGAGGGTTTCTCCTACCAATCTCCATGACTGAGACTCATCTCTACTTTGCAGTGGCCAAGAGGCTCAGGAGCCTTCTGAGACCAGCAAGGCGACATCTGAAGTGCCCCTATCTGGAGATAAGAACAGCTCATGGCTACAACTTAGGAGGATGGGGAGGGGGGTGGGGTTTGTTTGGGTCTTTCAAACCCTTTTGTGTTATTTGGCATAGAGGCACCATGAGGTCACCTCCTCCTGGATTCCTTGTCTAAGTGTCAGCACCTGTTAGCTGAGGACACCAAAACTATGGCAACTCAGCTTCAGGAAAAACAAAATTTGAAACAGGAGAAGCAGATGCCAAGCAGTAGCTGCATCTGGATTTTGGGTGATCAACTCCACATGTATTTTCCCATTACTACATAACACCCCAAGAAAACATTTTATTCTTCCTTTGCATCCCAGGATGTCTTCATGTCTGAAACCTGTCTTGACTATGTTAAGTGAAAAATCTGCTAGATCAACAGGTAAGAAGATATTGGTAGTGCAGTGGTTATATTGCTAATTGGAACCTCCTCCCAAGGGATAGCTGCATTTCTGTGAAGACATTTCACAAAACACGAGCCACAAGCCAGGGAATATAAGGCAAAATGTACAATCTGAGGCACAATGTGTCCAGATACCAAGGATCTGGCTCTTGCTAGATTTAACTTACTGAAATCAAGAGGTCTTAGTCATTCCTAGTACTGGTAGCTACCAGAGAACAAATTGGATATGAGGCTGTTTTCGACTATTCATCCCTTTCTTGTTTTGGTGCTAGTTTTTTTCCTTTGAGCAGATGTTTTTAATACAGCATCCTGAAATGCTTGCAGCTGTCAGCATCTAATGAGCCTCTAACTTGCCATTTTGTACTATCAGTTTACGTCATTAAACAATACCACTTGGAGAAAAAATGTTATATTTGTATGGTTTGCAGTAGTTCTGGAATAATCTAGTTCCTGTCTGTCAGCATTTATTGTCAGTCATTTTTATACAAAAGTTTGCATCTCGGGGGAGAGACATACACATACATACACTTTTTTTTTTTTTTTTTTTTTTTTTTTTTTTTTTTGTTACAGCTCAGTAGAAGATGAGCCAACCAGAAGCTCTTCTGGCTGTTACTGAAAACATATTTAACATGTTACTGAAAACATATTTGACTTGATAAACTAATTACACATGTTCTTGCACAGGAGTTCTTGGTCCTTGGATCAAATAAGTGAGGAAAATGCAGTTTGATTCCTCACAAGAATAAATTTGGTCCTAAATATAAAATCTAGATAAGATGTGTGTTTGTGCATTTAGCTTTTTTTTTTTTTTAATTACATGAAAGTGTTTTAGTAAGCAAAATGTGCCTTTAATTTCTTTTAATGATACTTCTGGATTTGTAAATAAATACAGCTATAAGAAATAAAATCAAAAAATAAAGGGAAAGCCCCATATTCCAAAGAGCAGCATCTCTGATTTCAGTGCAGCACCAAAGCAGTTTTCTGCACAAAGCACTTGGCTCTCACCAGAAGTCACTGCTCTGTAGTTTCAAAGCACAACCATCACCATGAGACTCTTCAACTAAGTGTCTTAAAAGCCTGAGACCAGAGCAGGCTTTGAACAAGTTTGAAAAATATGTTCCTAAATGCTGAGTGGTCCCTTTTTGCAATTAAGTGATCATCTTTACTGTGGAACTTCTGGTTGAGGAAGAGTTGTGCCTGTTCCCAAATGCTCCATTGTAATCCTGCTGCTGGTCTGCCCTGCAGCTTGCTGGGAATGTGATGTGGCACCCTGGGGCTTGACAGACACGGCTACTTTAGGCCTTTGAAATGCCATTCTGTTCTCTCCTCAGTGACAAGGTACCATGGCACCCTACAGAGCACAGACAGGCTGTGAGAGTTCAGCCCTTCTTGGAGGAAATCCCATTGCTGACAGGCCTTCCTTAACCTTTTATTTTTACCTCCTTGAGGACACTGCTGTGGCCTCCTGTGTCTCCCCAAGGCTGTCCCATTCTCCTTGCCTCTTCTAAACCCCAGATGTCCCAAAGGCAAGGGGTCTAAGGATGCAATGTGGCCAGTGTAGGACAGCTTTCAGCCAGTCTAAATTATCTGGAACTCAGCATTACTGCTGGCCTGGCCTGGTTTTGAAATATTGCCTAAGATACTGAAAAACAGCAGATGGGGTTCTGCACATCACTGTGAATCAGGGGAGATACTGAGCAGTGTTCCAGCAGCATGGGAGGATCTCTGACACTGGTGCGTGGGCAGAAGCAAACCCCCAGGAACAGTGGGCAGTTACCCATGGCATTGCCTGGATGGGAAACAGCGTCCATGTGCCTAGAGAAAAAGCACCCAGAGAAGTCCTTATCCCTGTGATGATATTGCTCTGGAGGAGTGAGCCTGAGTCCTGGCTGTGGTGGAGGAGACAGAGCTGCTTGTGTGTCCCTGCCCCTCACGGGTGCTGTCCTACATTTGCTATTATTTCTTGCAATATCCCTGACATCACTGTGAGCTGTCTGACCCAACTACACAGTCTGACTGGCATAAAGAGGGACAATTTCTGTGTTTCACAGTGTCTAGTGGGGTGCTGTGCTGATGTGTGACAAGAGCCATAGATGTCCCTGGCAAAGTGCATTGCAAGCAAAAGTAGACACCACAGCAAGGGAGAAGAGCCAGGCAGACACTCAAGTCTGAGCTAAAATAAAATGTGATACAGCAGTGTACTGCCTTCCCTGTGGGAACTCCATGGTGATTATTTTTCTGGAGTAACAATAAGTTTGGTTTGAGTAGGGATGATAGAGGCTTTGTGGAAAGATGTTCCCACTGAGATGACAGCAGAAAAACATTGAATGATGGAAGGTACCAGCACATAATGCCTGAGCCTCACATCGAAAAGACCAGCTCACTGGATTCAAATATATTGGTAGAAGAGGGCACAGAGCACCACAGAAGTACAGGCACACCTGCACACCCTCACACACTCACAGAGGCCTTACTGTGATGGAAAACAGGGTAAGCCCCAGGCACAATGGGTGCCTTGGGTGGAGCCATCTCCTTGGGACATGCACAAGAGCTCAAGCAGATTATTCCCTTCTTCTCCAGGGCAGGACAAGGAAAGAACTGAAGGCATGGGGCGCTCTGGGAGCCCTGAGTTTTCCAGTGACACTGCAGTGAGTCTGCTCAAGGCCATTCCAGGGAACTCTTTCTGCATGTGGAAGGGGTCATTTATTTTACAAGACTGACAGTCTGTGCTGAGCAATGTATTTGACCACACAACCCCTCATTTGATGGTGAGGAGTTGCTCTCAGACTGTACTGAGCGAAAAGTTTCAGTTTCTGCATCAGGCTTGGAAAAGGGCATGTGTACCCAAAGGGCTTGTCCATTTTTACAACTCTCTTCCCTCTCTCCACAAACTTTGCCTTGCCATGCCAGCTCCCACAGTACTCATGCCATACACGGATGGTCACCAGGGATTACAAGTGACAAGTTCTCCAATGGCCCTTGGAGTGGGTCAGAGCTGGAATTTGTCCTGTCAAAGAACAGCTCCTTTTTGAAGGTCTGGATTCCTATGGCTGAGAGAGTACTGGTAGTTCATGGAGGCAGCTAAATTGTGGGTGTGTTTATGGGAATTACAAATAGCTTTATACAGACGGGTTAGCCTGGTCACTGGGAATTTGTATGGGTAATTATGGGCTCATTATTATCTTCCCTGCAGAGAAGACACATGACCCAGTAGTCTGAGGAAAAAATTGGGCGCCAGGAACTCCTGGACTCTAATCCCAGCTTCGACACTCCCTTCTCTGGCCCCAGGCAAGTGACTTAACTTTGTGCCTTGGTTTCTCTGTCTGTGAAATAGGGATAATATCTCTGAGGAGTGTTGTGAGGATTAATTAGATAATGTTCACTTAATGCTTTGAAGATATGAAATGTGAAATCTTATTATGCAGCTTGGAATGCTTTCTAGGCTCTTTTGATTTCTGACCGCACGCTTTCATTAGATCACCTCCTTCCCCGCGGAGGTGGATTCGCTTGGGAGCCACCCCAGCTAATTTGGGAGTTGTTTTTTTCCAATAGCTTGGAGCAGTTCCCAAATACTCTGACTCACACCGGCTTGCTGGAGAAGCTGCCTCTGACACCTGACCCTGGTTTGGGAACGCCTCGCCTCAGCGTGTGCTGGCTTTCCAAAGACGAGTCAGGGAGTGGCTGGAGACAGGATGAATCAGGTTTAACGGTCTCTAATGAAGCCAGGGATGGATTTTGCCCTCTGGCCCTCAACAAAAATATCCGCACGGCTGGGATTCCTGGCTGACAGGGGATGTGAGGAGCAGCTCCCTTAACGCTGTCCTGCCAAAGGTGCAGATGCTTTTTAGGCATTTGATTAGACCCTATTTTCATCTTGATACTTTGAGGCATGGATCTGTGACATAAGAGATTTTTTTTTTTTTTTTTAAGGAGTGAAATTATCTCCTCAGTCCTTCTCCTTATATACAGTCAGCTTCCTGAGAGAGTTATTCCTTGGGAAAACACAGTTTTTCTGAAGTGATAAGTGCAGGACAAAATAAGGTCAATTTTTCCTGATTAAAAAATAACCAAAGTAGGCCTTGTTCCTCAAGTCTGCTTCTTTGAATAGTTCAGGCTCATCCTATGAGCCATGTCAATCAGATCCTCCTGGGGACCTGTCCCTTCCCACATGTTGCACATCCTCGTTCAGCAGTGTTTCAGCTGGAGCAGCTGCGGTGACAAGGACAGGTGGGAGTGCCATGGGTGCCGTGGCCAACCCAGCTGCTGGGACAGACGGGTGGGCAGAGAGCCCTGGACACCTCGGGCTGAAACACCACAGCCTTGGAAACGCCTTGCCCCACCCAGGAGCATCTCAGGCTCCGGCACCTCCCCAGCCTTCCAGAGGGATGCAGTCCCTCGGCACAGAGGGTTTGTCACCCGCAGGGTTTTGCCTGAAGGCACTGCCAGGGTTTGCTTTGGGCTGCACAGAAGCAGGAGCTCCCTCGAGTGGAGCGAGCCCCCCACTGCAGCGCGGGGCGCGGCCGGGGACCCCCGCCCGGGACGGGCAGCACGCTGCTGGGAGGAGTAAACAGCACGGAAATAATTGATGAGAAACTGTCCCTTTCAGAGCCAGCTCTTGCTTCATTTGAAATCGGGACCTTCCTCAGGACAGACAAACTGCTCAGGAAACTACTCCCCATCGCTGTAAAGTGTAGAACTGTCAGAGAAACATGGAGCCTTTGCTAGATTTTTAAAGTAGCCCCAGTTTACTTCCTCTCTCCTACCTTGAGAGTGAAATTCATGTCCAGAGGGAGGGCTTTTCTGTTCAGTGTTGTCCTCCCACCCTAACATACTGAGAAGTTTTGTGGAGACGTAGAACTCCAAACAGTACTTGGACTGTAAAATTTATTTGCATATGCCCTCAGCTCTAATGCCTGGGGAAAGATCAGTTCTTAGCCGTACATCTCAACTCTTTACATTACACCAAGTGAGTGAAAGAAACCCAAATCCAAGGGTGGAAAACACCTGGGCAGTAACTTTCACTCTGTAGCTCATGAGTGTGACAGTATGATCCTGAGGCGTTGGTAGTAGGAAGAGGGGAAGTTTCTCCTCTTTGGGGATGCAGACTATTGAACACTTTATCAGTCACAAGCAACACAAGCTATACCTAGGAGTTAGAGCAGATTGTGACATGGTGCTGTGGTGTGGCACTCTGGCTTGAGTGCTTTGTCATGTTCTGCATCAAACAGATAAAATTTTATTCCTGAAAAACAGGAAAGGGATGGAGAATGACCCAGATACCATCTGGAATCACAGAATCATACAATCATAGACTACCAGGCTGCAAGGGACATTAAGATCATCTGGAATAAACTTTCTGGCCAGCTGGCTGATGAAAAAAATTGTGCTTGGCGTCACTGTGGGATGATCAATGAATAGCAAAAGAAGAATCCAGGAATACTTTCAGTCTGCAAGATCACATGTTAAGGTGAACATGGACCCCCACCACAGGGGCTGTAATTTGATCCTGAGTCTATGGACAAGGCTGATGGGCTTTCCACTACCTGTCCTTTGACACTGTTCCAGATGCTGATTAGGCACATCCATGCAGACCCACGCACAGGGTGTTGTAGTCAGCACCCAGGCAGAGGAACAGTATGTCTGTAGAGATACCTGTTTCTTCAGCTAATCTTTGATTATATAATGCTATCTGCTAAGTTATTGAAATGTCTTGGAATGAATATGTGGAATATTGTAATTGAATCTAAGTAGTGCTCAAATTAACGTAAATATGACGCATCAGCCTAATAATTAAAGTTGTCAGGTATGGGTTTTATTCAGAGCTTGAATTAGGTTCCTGCTTCAACTTGTTGGTTTGCCTTGGAGCTTGCAAGGCTGAGCTCAAAAGGCAAAGTGTAGTGGGAATGCCGAAAACAACACAGTGAGGCAAAGGGCTCTTCTGCTCTGCTCTGGGGACCTTTTCTCATACCATCTCTAGCACTCCTCACTGGGTACTTTGCTTTATATGCAGCAGCCCCTTTGTTTCCTTTAGAGAGGCATTTCACAATGTGTATGTGGCAGCTACAGCCCCCAAAGGTTGTCTTTCTCCCAGCCCTCTCCACCACAGGATCCTGGCAGGACTCCACATCCCAGCCCACCCGACTCTGGGGCCAGGAGCATGGCTGGAGCAGGCTGGCTCTGCCCAGGGCCACTTGGGCCCCTCCCCAGTGCTCCCAGCTCCAGCAAACAGTGGTGGTAGAGTTAGTTCCCTTGGGAACCACTGTCTCACCAGTTAGGAGCCACTAGGCTGGGCTCATGTAACCACAAATTTCAGCTGGAATGACCGCTGGAAGCAGCCTGGTCAAACTTGCTTTGGTCTGCCTAGCCTCAGAACAGGGTGCCTGAAAAAGCACCCTTTAGGAAACAAAATGATGCATTCCTATGGATATACCAGTTCAGCATCTGGCTCCAAATGCTTTAATTTTCAAGGCATGGTTAGAAAAAAGAGGCTTAGGTTCAGAATAGTAAAATGGTTCCTTTGGAGAAAAAAAAAAAAAAAGCTGAATCAACTGGACCACACCTTCAATACATGAAAAAAAAAATTAAAAATTAAAAAGAACTAAAAAAAAAAAATTAATTTCAGAATTTTAAAAAAAGCCCTCCACACCTCTTCCCCACCAGAATTATTCTCATATTTTCTGGGACATACTTGTTTTGTGTGTTTAAGTCTGACAGTTGTCTATGAACTTAGATGGTGCATGTATCTGTGCACAGGTACACCTCAAACATGCACAAATGCACACATGAACGAGATCCAGCCAAACCCTTGTTCCTAATATCCCATGCAAAAGTTATTCAGGGACATGAAAAATTGAGACGGAAGTTATAGCCCCTTCTGTATATCATGAAGTCCTAGGAAAGTTCATGACTCGTCCATGTCTAGATTGCACAGGATTAGGGTGGTTCATGATGACATTCATCAAGAGGTGGAAGCTACCAGCAACAAAGGTGCCAAAAACATAATTTTTCTGTGGGAAATTTGCCATTAGCAGCAGATAAAGCACAGGGAAGCTGGTGCGTCACCTGATTCCCTGAAACTCATGTGGGTCAGTCTCTCTACCAGTGTCTCACCAGAATAATCAGGAATCTTATTTTAAACAGAACTTCCAGCTGGATGAGCTCCAAGCAGGTTGAGCACTAGGGGGGCAGTAGCATATTTAGGACAAAATCCTGCTGTCAGACCAGCCTGGCACAGACAGATGCAGACACACAAAATGGAAAATTTGGCCTCGTGGATGACGAAGTGTTGTGTGTGTGTTGTCACTGTGAGAAAAGCCACCTTGGACAAAGTATTTGCACTTGGACAAAGTCTTGGTTTTTTGGGGGTTGTGTGACTGTAACCCAGCTTCTTCACAGCTGTGGATGAATCCTGAACAGATGATTAAGCAAGACCTGGTGATATGGGTCCTTCTCTATATGGAAATGTTGGTCATGCTGCTACTCACATTGTTACAGGAGGTGGGATGAAGCTGCCATCCAGCCTAGGAGGGCTGGGGCATGGAGAACAGCAGCAAATTGTCCCAGGGCAGAAAGAGCAGGGACAGCAAGGACAGATCATGAGTGCAAGTGAGACTGTCTTGGTAGCTTCAGGCTCCTCTGTTTCCTGAGATGACATTATAAGGCTGGTATTTGGCAAGATGTTTGGCAATACGTTCCCTGTAGCTCATGAAAAGGCTTTGTACGAGGGGACAGCGTAGGCTGCCTTGCAGAGAGGCTGCCTTCCCACAACACCAATTAAGTATAATCTCAGCCACTCAACTGTCTTTTTCTGGGTCTGGAGCTGTTTAGCCCACTCAGAAGCATTTTATATCCTCACTGTTGAGCCTGTGGAGCTGAACATAGTCTGTAATTTTTTTATCTCACACAGAGTTGACATCACCAAACTTACATTTAGCCACTCTTATATTTAGCATTTCCTCCTGCAGCATCACCACCCCCTGCTCCTCCAGGATAGTGGCTCCTGCCATCTAAACGTATTTACAAGTGGAAGGGGGAGCACATCTGAGCAAAAAAATAGACTAAGCAACATTCCTGTCTTGATGCAGCTAATCAGGGTCAGCATTACTGTGCACTTCTTTCTCCTTCTGAGCAAAAAGAAATTAAATAGAAAGGCCCATCTCTACAAAAGTCAGCACCAACTTTCTTTGGGGGAGTGTTCTTGGAGGTCTGTGAGCTCAGGCTGAGCACTTTGGAGGCTGGAAGAAAAAATGTGCTCAGGCTCCCTCCCTTGTGTTCTTCTCTTGTTCTGTTGTTGTTTGTTTGCTTGTTTGTTTTGTTGTTTAGTTGGGTTTAGGATTTTTTCCTGGTAAACCTTTCTTTATAATGCTAGCTGTGTGTGGGTGGAATTGGAAATTGGCCCAGAAGTTTTTGTTGGGATGACTTGATATACATTTGCTGCTAACAGCACCCATGGTACATTAAGGGTTTTCTACTCTTCAAGAAAGGGCAAAGGAACAACTCCAAGCTCAAGGAGAAGTGGACCAAAGAGAGAAATAAATGAAGAGTAGCAATTAAAAACCGGGCCAACTCTGTGCGCTGTTCTCAGCAGGTGGCACATTGACGCATGAGTGACCTGACCTAGGCTGTCCCCACCCCGACACCAGCTGGTCAGCAGCAGGGATTCTGTGCATCCCCGGGTGAAACAGGAGCTACCCATCCTCTGACCTCACAGTCTGCATCCTCCCTGGCTGTGGCCCTTTTTCCAAGAGTGGGGCATGCAGCATGGCTGGAGAGCAGCCCTGGGTTGTGCGAGGATGGGGTTTATCTAAGCTTGAGTGACAAGAGGCAGCATTAGCTAGAGGTGGGTACTGTAAAAACATTCTAGGTTGGAGCCAGCCCCTCCTGGTTAGGGCTTGGGTTTGCTTTTGAGCTGGTGGTCTTTTGTTGTGGAGAGATCTATCTCTCCTGAAGACAAAGTGCAAAAATAAAACCACACTTCTATTATGTCCATAACTCGCCTGTGTGATTTTATGCTTTCTTTATGCTGGTTGATAGATTGCTCTAATGGCTGTGTTGACACGGATTTAATGGTATTCACTTACAATTTCATTTAATAAAATTATTTTCTCACTTTGAACTGAAGCATTTTCTCAAATGTGGCCTATGTGGTTTGCATTTGCTTTATTATTAATTAAAATAAAATGCCTTTCTTGAGAACATTTCATTGCCATGCAGATGAAGCCAGCACCTTCAAATGGATTTATTTCCACATTTTATTTCTTTAAATGTGTTACCTCCTAAAGCTTGATGAAGTAAGAATTTGAATAACTATTTTTGAAAGGTAGAATTCACTGATAAAGTTCAGATTCTTATCATCTCAATTTAACTACTTTGGCTTATTTAAATAGGGGGGAAAAAAGCAACTTGCAGTTCAGCAAGAACAGCTTCTCCAGAGGTTTTCACTTATGTTAGCTTTGGATTGGGTTCAAACGCTGTGAGGATGCCTTTATCCTGTCAGCACTTCCATGCTCTGAGTTCTCATATTGACTTTTCAGCCCATACGAGCCTGCTGAAGCAGTCCTTGTTGCTGCAGAGCCAGTATCTGTAAATACACAGAGCCAGTACTACAAAGTAAGTTCACCTGGGGATGCTCAGGATTACCTGCAAGCCTCAGCTGTCTACCCTGTGCTTGAGCTTTGATGCCAGATACTTAAGGAAAAATTCTGATGCCATGCTGTTTCAGAAAAAGAAAACCAAAACAAAACCCCTAAAAAACCCAAAAAACCCCCAAAACCACCCGATAAAAACCACCTCATTTGAATGCTTAGTCTTTGAAGGTCTCAGAAATTCTCTTTTCCAGACAAAAAAATGCATGCCTTTATGTCTTCCCTTCCCTTCCCTTCCCTTCCCTTCCCTTCCCTTCCCTTCCCTTCCCTTCCCTTCC
>VZUI01047660.1:0-45850 GCA_013401135.1 Cettia cetti | reverse complement strand
GGCGGCCCCGCCCCCCCCGCCCGGCGGGAGCGCCCCTGCGCCGGCTGCGAGTATCGGGCACCGCCGCACCCGCAGGCTCCGCGCCGCCGGGGCCACGCGGGGACTGACTGTCACAAGGGCTCGGGATTGTGCTTTAAAAAATGAAAGAGCCCGCAGAATGGCCTCTCGCAGAGAGGCCGGGAACGTCCAGCACGGGGGCATTCTGGTGGTTTTAATGGACTGCTAAAAACAAACCCCTCCTCCAGTCTCTATTCAAAGACTGCATAATTCAGGTTAGGTCCCCATTCAGCAATGCCCTAAATACAAACGTAAGTTTCAACACATAAACTGATGAAATAGATGTAATTACCATTGTGCTTACATATGCTTTGTTGGATTGGGACCGTGCTCATCCACTGAAGCTGTTCAGAGGTTTGCCAGAGGAGAGACACCATTTATTTTCAGTAAAATATTTACAAATATGTATTTGCTATCTTATTTCCATTTTTTGAATGAAGCATTTTCTTGGCCAGTTTAATTGATTATCCAGATGGTTCTCACTATCCTCCTCATTCCTTTTGATGACCAGTAAAGCACTTCTCTTTGTATAACATTCCTATGTTGAATCTGCCAAGTCTGCTATTCAGAGAATTTTGTGATTAATTTTAAGGGAGATTGTCAGAAGTGCATCACTGTAGTGATGCAGTGCAGTATGTACCAAGTGCACTCTTTAAGAATCCTCCCAAGTATAGATAATATCAATTATTTATCATCAAAAGATGGCCAACTACAAGAGTTTAACTTCTTTGCACATAATTTCTCCCTGCACACCTTGTAGCTATGCAGTGGTTATTAAGCCTTTTGCTTTAAGTATTCATGAGGGGTGATACACGTGGCAATGACTGCCAATTTATAGTTGGGATGACTTATTGAATACTTAAAGAGATATGATTAAGTAAAATATTATTTTTGTCCTGGATAGAAAAGATACAATCCTGAAGCAACGTATTTTCAATATTAAAGTTTTTCCCCCACCTTCAATTTTAGTACAGAGTAGGGCTAATCATTTGATGTATTTTTAAACATATGGAGGTCTATTCACCAGTGGAAGCTTCAAAAAAAGGTACCATCCTATAGGGAACAAGGGAAAAAGCAGCTAATAGTAGCAGTTCATATTTTTAGAGATGAGAACCACGATGCTTATCAGTTCCGGTGATCTGTGTGGTTCCGTACAAAGTCTCTGTGGTTGACACTTTGATCCTGGAAACACACACTTGTGCTAAGAAAAGACAGGTCGGCAGTCTCACAGTCCTGTATCAGATCCATGCTTTGGTGGCTGGTCACTATTAAACAGCAGCATACAAACAAACACTTGCTTTTCCCCGAGTGAAATTACTTTCTTGAGCAGTGAAAGTAATTAAAACCCATTTCTAATGGGATTTTCTTCTCTGAACTTGCCACAGGAACCTCCCAATTCATTCCCATGTTTCTGCTCCCCTCTGCAATTGTGTCCCAAAGCTTGCCCACCTTAACCCCAGTGGCACCACAGCTCACTGTGCCTGTGACTGCAGGTGCTCCAGAGGGAGCACCCAACGCAGCTGCTGTGCTTAAACCACTGCTCCCTCACCCAGCTCACAGCTCCCAGCTTTTCCAACACACCAGAGTCATCTTCAGCACCACCACTTAGCTCAGTTTTCCTCCACCACTCATCATTATGTTTTGCAAGGAAGTTACAGAAACTTCAGAGTCTTTGAGACTCATTCCTCCCTCCAACTGGGGTGTCATTAAGCCACAAATTCACGAGTTAGTAGTGAGGGATGGCTGGAACAGACCCCATGGCAAGGTGGCACAGGCTTCATCACTGTAGGAAATGAGGGCTAAAAGGGCTCAAAGATGCATCATCTACTCCATGCTCCTGCTGCAAGGTAGCTTCAGCTGTGCCTTTGTTGTTCCTACCAGGCGTTTGTTTAAGCAGCTCATAAAAGTCCTCCCACAGCAGAAATGTTTAAACCTCTTCTGATGTTTGCCTGTCCTTACCATTACATTGGTTCTCCTATAATATACAGGAAATACATAATCTAAATCTTTGATTATAATTTCAACTCATTCCTGAAACTCTTCTGTGAACACTGAAACTTTTTTTTTTACTTTCCTGTTTTTGAATACTTTCCTCTTCAGTACACTACATCAATTCTTTCCTTCTATAGATCATCACTGCAAGGCCTCTGATCCTTCTTGGTTTTGCTCTCTGCATACTCTGTAACTGCTTCTTTCTTTATTTTTGACCATAGTTCTGGCAACTGGGCATAGCACTCCATCTGCAGCCCTTCTAAATGCTGAGTAATAAAGGCTGACTCTATGGGGAAGCCATTAAATTAGCATATATTATGTTAACATAATAATTTCAAACTGAAGTCAGTAGTTTTAACGTAAAGTTTTACTTTTCTGTGCATTGTTTACTAGAAATGTAGCTACCATCAGTGTGGAAGTGTATAATACTACTGTCCTTGAAGTCATAGGGGTATGTAGTCCCATACTTGAATGGTCTTATTGTGTTTCCTTGTTTGACAATAGTGTCTGTAAGTCTTCATTTCATTTTATGCAATAAAATACTATTTCTCTCCTTTAAATTTTAGATAGTATCCTCATTCTTAAAAGCCTATTATTTCACATCCATTTAGTAAAAGGAATGAACTGGTTCACACTACTTATATGAGTTACTGTAGCATTTTACTAAGTTCATACATTATTTATTATAGCATACATGAATTCTTACATGAATAGCCATTGGTGATTATTTTATGTTTCTGCAAAACCCATTTTTGTTTCACGAATGAAGAAAGTACAAGCAACACATAGCAGCTTTCTTTTGAGATGAAACCTGATTATCAGAGGATAAATTGGCTACTCAAATTTTGTGTCTGGATTTGATTTCTTATGCAGAAACACTGCTTCTGATCAGTCAGAGTAACACTCAGTCCTGGGAGCTAAATGCCTACCCTAAGCATAAACTCATTTCTAAGCTTGTCATTAACAACACTGAAGCAAGAAAAAATACACAGGCTTAAGTGATTTTTCTACTTACAGCTGTTCAAAGTCTCTAAAGTTATTAATTCATTTTTACCCAGTGTCCTATTCTAACTACTTTTTTATTATATATCAGAATAAGAACGTTGGGGCTGTTAAGAAAACTGAGTACAGTGTCCAACAAAACACGCTTATTTTTGAGGCTTGCCTAATTGAAGTATCCGAAGGTAACAGTACACTAATTAAAAATTAGTGATTACACATATTACAAAAGGACATCTAAGATCTCTACTGATCTCTTCATTCTGCAGTGGGATGAGTTTGGCAGTGTTCATTTCTGTTCTTCACTGCCCTGGCTGCTAAATATCAGTATTCCCAAACAATTTATTTAGGGACCTTCTGGTAGCAAGAAAGTGAAATAGCATGACTACTTAAAGCAGTTAATTAAAAAAGAAACTTATTTTTACAGAGAAACATCGATAGCTGTTTCATATGTGTGCTTGAACTGCGTATTTTGCATAGTAATAAAATTCTGAGCTAACAAGAACTCCACAAAAAGCAGTTTTGGATACACTGAATACCCTCTGGTATAAACTGTTGAACGAAACCTAGTTTGTAAGAAGGTAATGAACCTCTCTGAAACCTGTGATATCCCACTCTTGACCTGCACAGCCTTGGGCATGCACAGGATTGTTGTCACCATTCATCTTATTGATGAATACTTCACAAAAGTCTTGGTAGTGTTTCCTGCAAGGCTGCCTCTAACATCTCCAGCATTCAAGCAATTCCCTCGAATTTGGTTTCCCCTAAAATAAGGGAACAAACAAACTTTGAGAAGTAAGACCTAAAGTTTCAGAAGGCAAATAGAATCCCAATCTTAGTATTTAAAATAATAAATGTTTCATTTGGAAGCTCATGTTATGTTGGACTTGTTGGATTTGATGGTCCTGATGTACCAGCTGAGGTCATTGAGCTCCACAGAAATATTTGTGGTTGGCTTATTTCTAGGCAATTACTACCTTCCAGTTTTGGGAGGGAAGCAAGTGACTGTGTGCCAGTATGGGTGACATAATTGATCTAAATAATGTTTTTAAACAAGCTCTGATTTTCAAGGCAGCAGGAGTACACTCAGCCACAGAAAGAGCCAGCACTCCTGAGTCCAAGGAGAGGGGGAGAACCATCAAGATATTTTGTCTATAACTAGTCTTTAGACAAAATAAAATTCACATCAACCCTGACCTATTTTGGATTCCAGATAACTAAATTTAAAATCCTTTAAAGCCAATTAAAATCTCCTGAATCATCCAGGTCTTACAATGTAAATATGCAGTCTTCATTTAAATTCTTCTGAGTGAAAAATGGATGTGTAATTATAAAGCACTAAATGGCACTGGAGAAATTCTGTGGTCACGTGATACTATGTTGAAATCAGTTCATGTTGAATCATGTTGAATCATGTTCACTTTATGTCAATTCATTAAGCCAACTGTAGGATAAAAAAATTGATTTTAAAATAGTGAGAAACATATGTATTAACTTTTCCACTTTTGAAATTGCTGTATCTGTAATACTGAACAAGGGTTTTTTGAGGATTTTCTTTTGGTAAGCTTCTTAGGAGGTTATGGCTGGATGGAAGAAATTAGTCTTGCACCATGCCATGAAGAGCAACAATACTGGCCAGTCATATGTAATTAGAAACAATAGAAAGTAATAAGTCATCCATTAAACAGGTTGGTTTTTTGGTGGATTTGTTGTTGTTGTTGTTTTGTTTTAAATCTGGGTCTGTTACCAGATGTGAATTACTTTGACAGATGATCTCTATATGTAAATAATAGGGTGCCAGCTAAAGCCTAAACATTATATAAAAAGTCCTGTACCAGACTCAATATGTCTTTAGTTTAATATAGAAACAAACAGCAAATGGTGTATGGAAACACCTGTAGCTGGCAGAAATAAGTTAATTTGCTGAGGTATAGTCCCATACCAAGCACATTAAAGGTAGTTTTTCTCTAAATGCTTGTTTCATTATACTGTTGCTCATTGTTCAGGCAAAGAGCCAACATTTTGAGCCTTCCCAAAATGAGAGACCTGTGTAGGATTTAGGTATGTCTTTGTCATAAGCCTATTTATGAAATATGCCATGAACATATTGGAGAGAAAAATAAAGTGGCATCACTTGCCTTCTTACAAATCCCATTTTTGCTTTTGTGTAATACCTCTGACAGAGGCCAATGGCTTCTCTTCGAGTTTTCTGATGAGAAAATGCACTAATCCCCATTTCTGTACTTGCAACCACTCTCCCAAGACACATGATTAACACCTTGCTCAGATCCTGCCATGTCTACCAGCTCCTACTGATTCCAGCTCTCTCAGTACACATAAATGTTTCATTGTTCTCCTCTTCAGCCTTTACTTATTGACCTACTCAGGCCCGTGACTGAGCACAGGCACGAACATTTGCCAGAAAAGGAGCATTTTGAGAACACCTCCAAAGAAAATGGTCATGCTTCCACTCTTTTTTCCTCTTTTCTTCCTCTATCCATACAAACAAGGACAAAAAGTCTCCTGGTTTTCATTTTCTGCATGAATCAGTAAGAATGGGAGCACTACCATGGGGAAGCCTGGACAAAGAAGAAAGGTTTGCATTCAGCTTTCATTGATGGGTGACTGGAGAGTTTTGAATTTTCCTGCTAGTAATTTTTCAGCAGAGGTCTCATGGTCACAAAGGTACAAATGCAGAAAGATCATAAGGGTGAACTTTATTCCCATTCCTATTTCTGTTTAAAATAGGTTTTAAAAACATTATCAATGTCAATGAAGACTTATCAGCAGAAATACATCAGCAAACCATGTATTGTATAACACCTTACATTAGGTGTTTTGGGAACAGTGCAAAGTAGGGATATTTATTGTCAGGTATCCTTTGTCATTCAATATTCCTGTTAATTTTACTGGGAGATAGTCCAAGCAGACACAACAAAGTGTAATGAGGATTATAAAATCACAGTGGGTGAAGCACTGAAGAAGCTGTTGGCCTCAAAGAAATCTGATTACATGCATTATCCCTGACACTTCTGATTTACCAGAGAAGGGGGAAAATTACAAGAGATAACATTCTGTTTTTCACACCTGAGTACAGAGAAAGCTTGAGGCACTATAATGTTCTTTGATATAAATGCCTAATTCATATTGCACACATCTTTTTTCCTTCCTACTGTCATATCATTTACCATTGTGGCACCTCTGTTTCCAGCCTCCCCACAGATTGCTGGTGCTGCACATGAAAGATTTTGAGGCAAATCTTCTTTTTATTCAACAAGGCTGTTTTAACAATGTTGTAAGAAAAAGGGGAAAAAAAAAATCAAAACAGTCTGGTTTGCAACAGCACCATTAAAAAAAGTAATATGACAAGAAAAGGTTGCTCATCCCAATTAGAATGGTGACACTAACCATCAGTAATGTCACCATAGTCTTCTCTACTGAAAATGTTGAGTTTTTAGTTCCTGTTATTGCTTGTTGGTTTTGGGGATGGGTTTTTTTTCCTCTCAGTTGTATGGCGAGGACAGCTCCCTGGCTAAGGTGAAAGGCTTTTGTAAAATTATTAGATTTGATTCATTAAAGATTAGGCATTTACACCAAAGTAAGCCCAAAATTGAATGTAAAATCTCTTAGGTAGTTATAAATAAATCCATACTTCTTTTGATTATTTTGCACATTTGCTTAAAATGAAAAGCTCTTGGGAAGATCACACATTTGCAGAGCTGCCTGAGAGAAAATTTATAGCTTGTCAGCTGCATAAAGATATCATCTTCCAAAGTATTTTTGGGTGACATGGTAACAACATTCAATAAGATATTAAACAGAAATCCTTTGCAAGCTGTGCCTGTGTTCACTGTGATACTGCTAAAAAGTTTATTTCTCTCTAAATGGAAGAAAGCAAGTACATCATTTGAACATCTGCACAGTGAAACACACATCCTTTTTCATAATTATGGAGTAAATTCTGTCCTGGCTGGCCCAGTGGGGATAAGGAGAAGCACTGCACAGTGCATTTGTTACCACAGGGATCCTGCAGACAGGATTGGATTCCAGCAGGCACACCCCAGGGAGGCACTTGAAGACATGATAAAACACTACAGCCCTGTCTGCCTGCTTAGCCTTATATACAGTACCAGGGAAACCTGCAATAACACCATCTTCCTATGTTGAATAATATGTTACTGAAGCTGTATCATATCAAGCAGAGATCTTCACAGTCTCAATCTTCCTATTTCTTAATTTATTATTGTAACATGTGCTTCCTTAAAAATTCTGAAAAGAGTGCTAATGCAAAAAACCCTGGTTTGTTTAGAAGAGCTTAAGCTCCAGGACATGGGAATTTCTTGCTGCAGAGCTATTCTTGCTGTTGGCCATCCTACACATTCAGAAAGTTTGGATGGGTGGTAGGGAAATCTACTGCCAAAAAATAAATGAAAATAAAATCAGCTCTCTCTGTATGTACTCTAAATTACACTGTTCAGGGACAAATCTCAACGTGACTCCAATAGTTTCAACAAACATGTCCCTTCAGTCATCACATTACAGACAATAATTTCCACAATCAATAAATTTAATCCACGAGCCTCCAATAAATGGTCCTTAGAAAAGTAGTACAGTGGGAAGAACTGGAATGTGACCTATCCTGGCAACTAACCACAGCAGAATCTCCTCCAGCTGCACATCAAAGCTGCTGTAAAACTGCTTTTAGCAAGGAACTAGATTTCATTCAGAAAATCCAACTCTTCTACCCTATCAAATTTCTCGTCATTGTTGACTGTAGAGTTCCTACAGGGCTGCATCCAAATTTTGGGGTTTTGTTGTGGGGTTCTTTTTGAGGCAGAGATAAATTTCAGCATATTCCTGGAAAACAGAAATGAACTTCTCAATTCCAACTACTAAATCTGCCACATCTCCTCCTTTCTGATTTCATTTTGACAATTTAGTATCCTCTTACAATGGCTACTCTCTCTGCAATTGTTTTATTCAAATTTTTGAATTGGGCATTGTATTTTTCACAGTTGCAAATCTTCCTTTTCCTTTTCCCTTGTGAAGCCCATTAAGAAACTACTTTAAGCCATGTCCACTTATACTTTTTCCTCCTTTTTTAACTGGTGTTAACCATAAGATCTCAATTTTGCTGTCACCTTCTTGATTGCTGTCTACCAATTAGATATTGAAAAGCAAAAGGGTATCTGGAGTTTCCATCAAGGAGAAGGTACCCCCTGGGAATGAAAAACAACCCCTGGCTGCTTCATCTGCTGAATTCTAATGGAAATGAATTTAATCTAGTTAGAGGATAGACACTGGGGCTTATTAGTGCCAGAGGCCTTCTGAACTGTGTACATGGTTATCATAAATCCTCACAAACTATTTTAAAATTCATTTATCTTTGTAGCTTTCTAGTTCTGTAACTTTGTTATATCATGGTGCTTAATGAAACATAACAAAACCCTTCTTTCAATGCAGAAACTTTTCCAACAGGATTTCACACAGTATAAACTAAACCCAACACAAATAGGAACAGGGTGATGGGGAGGTACCTGTTTATGTCAGTACCACTAAATACATGGTCCCAGCAGCCTCAGCTTGTGTGTGTCAAGCCCATAACCATATTTAAAGTACTGTCCCCAAAACCCACTTACCCCAAAGAGGATGGTGACAGGACTGCATCCTAGGAAGGAGATAAATCTCTGCACATTATCAATACAAATTAAGCATGGAGGTAATCAACTGCATCTCTTGTGCTGATGGAGGAAAAAGCAACCAATTCTTGGTCTGAGACCCTTTTCTAAGCCATTCCCAGTTTTTCATGTTTTTACCTTGAGTTTTGAACAGCAATTTCAGTGACATCAAGATGTAAAGATATGATCTGACTCAACACAGTTGAAACACTAAACAACTAATTTCAGCCAGTAGGCAAAAAAATGCTGGTTCCTCTGCCTTTTAAATTAGTTACTTTATGATGGGCTTTTTTTGGTTCAGCAGCAGAGTCTAGCTTAGACTGAGTGCTGTAATACACATTATTACTCATCCAGACAAGTTACAAGGCTAATCTTAAAAAAAAATATATCCTTTGCTGTTCTGGAGATCTGACAGATGTTATTTCCTACATCAAAAGGATTATGTTATCTGCAACATAAACTATGAGTAATGTATGCATTACACTATTTTAGCAGTCTATAAAAACAAGTTTCATCTAGACAAGCATAACCTGGGAATGCTCTGATTTGTCTCCTTTTGCACATATTTAATAAAACATTACCAATCTTCCATATTCTAGGATACCCCAAATTCAGACAATTAACAAGAAAAGCAAAATAGGACATGAAATTTTATGTCTCTGTTTCCATCAGCAGATTCTGTGTTGGCCTGGGGAAGCCACTGCACTTCCCAATTGCAATTTTTGTCTTCATGTGTGCATAAAAAAAAAAGGACTGATATGTTTGATTTGCCCTCCTTGCAGTACCTACAAAAGGAGTAGGAAAAAAACAACTCCTCATGATCATAATTCATGGAGTAACCCCTTTGAACAACAGGACTTTAGAATACTGATGGACATTTACCCTTCTGATGTCACAGAAGTTACTTACAACCAAACCCCCTGACTAAGATGTACATGCTAAGCCTACACAGCCCTCAATTTTTGTGATGGAATACTGAATTTAATTCTTTCTACTAAGCAGACTGCAACTGGACACTTCTTCAAATTGGAAGACATGAAAATGTATTAGGTAAAATATGCAATCGGATTTTCAGATGTCTTTAATCATAGTTCTCTTTACCTAGCCTTAACAGCATCAATTCCAGTTTTGCAACAGCCTAAATGATATAGGTTTTTTATTTGCTTATTTATTTTGTTTATTTTTTTTCTTTTTTTTTTTTTTTTCAAATGCACCATGCCTATGAATCCTAATCACAAGCCAGGGCTTCAGTGTGCCAGTTGTTCAATTAATAAAAAGTTAGGAGGACACTCCTGTACCACACATACTTTTGTTTGAGATGGGAGAGTGAAAAGAGAATACAGACAAAAGAAAGTGGCAGGACCACAAAAGCAAGCAATATAGGAAGAAGCACAGTATGTGACATCCTGATATTTATCTTTTGTTTTGTAGGTATGACAAAAAAAAATAAGAGGGACTAAATATTTGCTGGTATTTGAATGAAAACTTGCTGGTTTGCAAAAACTCTCATTTGAAGCATGAGGAGAGGCATAGGAAAAACATGAACATTTGAATTAAGTAACTACAAAGGCATTGATCCTACTGCGTTGAGGTTATTGGCAAAAGGATTTAACCATTCAGGACCATTGAGAGTTGACAGACATTAACAAAGGGGCTGTGAATGGATCTGAAAAGGAGCATGGTGCAATATGAAAAACCAAATCAGATGATCTCAGAAAGGGATTGTGTTCTCCAAGTCACTGTCTAGGAAGAAAATCCCAATTTTAGCAAGACAGGCATCAGCAGAGGGAAGTATCAGAATGTTCATATATATGAACATTTACTATGTCCACACATGTTCATTTATTATGAAACACAGCTATAGAATCTTAGAAATAGAGGTTTGTTTTTTTTCTTTTTCTTCCTGACCTACTGTATTTGTTGAGAAGTCCTTAATTATAGTACTAAGAATCAATACTCAGCGTGGTTTTGGAAAACATTTCACATCTGACATCTACAAGTTCAAACAGAAGAATCCCCTGGCATCACCGCTGGCTTACACACGGATTCACTTATACACTCTCCATTTTTCATGAGGTGCCCACACCAGCCATGTAACATCTCTTATAGAGAAACCTTACTGGATCCTCTGCACTGCATTTTATTAAGATAAGGCTTCTGTTTCCACTGGGTTCCACCATTTCCTCTTCATTACTTTCCATCCAGAGGCAGAGAAGAATAGCTGCTGCCTTCATTATATTCCTCTGCTGGCTGGAAGGAGTAATTTTCATGCTTGGTGTATGAAAGACCTTCCTTAGGATGTTTCTTCTGGTGTCTCTCTGGCCTCATGAAGAAACTGTGAGGCCTTGCCCATTTCCTGAAAGCCTTAGCCTGAGTTTCATCTTCCAAAGAAGCAGACCTTCATATGCCTCATGCTTCTGTATAAACAGAGTTACATACATGAAGAATATATGTAATTTATAACATCATATAAAACTTATAAGAGGCCCCAAATTCCCATGCTATTAGAATTATGTGAATGGCATAATTCTGTTTGTGCTGTGGGAGCACAGCCCTTTACTGTCTACACACCAGACAAGCAGAAAGACTGGGGACTGAGCATGAAGAGCTATAGGCGGCTGGATCTCCCAGGCTAATTCATACAATGCTTTGACAACGAATAGTTTTACCCCTCTCATGGTAATGCATTGGTAGAGAAAAAGCTGCATGGATATTCTGCATCCTATTTACAATTTCATGGAGGGAGTGGAAACTGCTGCCATAATTCTTTTGTACATATCTGCCAGCATTCTGAGCTATAATTCATGATAACTCTCCCATAGGTTTCAATGGTTGGTAGAGGAGGGCTGAAAGTGTTAAGCTATTTTACAATTTTCCTCAGTATTTTTGGGCACTGACCCTGTTTGTCCTCCATCAACACAACTGAAATTTGCTTCAAGGAACTCCCCTGGTACTTGTTGACTGTCCTCAGGAAAAATTATATTGTATTATATTCCTTCAGAAACATGGGCAAGGTGACTGCTTCAAACCTTTTCCATTTTCAGGAGAATTTCTAACAAAGCCTGTGTTAGTGTCTCCATAGCTTTAGTGATTTGAGCCTAACAGGCAGACTAATTGTTTAAGTCTCTGAATTTCTCAGCTGGAAAAAGATTGCTACCTGTAATTTAATTGATTAACTGTGCATGTACCCTTAATTCTCTAGGAATGAAGTAAAGAATAAGAAAGGGAATATTATAATTTAAAGCTAGGCATTTAAGTGGCTATGAATTAACTTTGCTCTGTTACTGCATAATCCATCATATTTTTCTTCTCTTTCCCTCAGCATTTTACTGAGGCGCCTGACTAAATAAAAGGGAAACAAAGAGAAATAGTGAAGAAACAGAAAGGATCATTAACACATAAATCTGGATATCACAGCAGGAATTGAAATTCATCATCAACATCAGGTATTCACTTTACCTGACTAACCTTAATACGGCAAGTTCCAGTTTGGAGAATTGTGTATGAGAATCTACACAGTCAGAAGTGAAGTCAGAAGTGAAGCAAGACAGTACAGGACAGAATAGAGAGAGTGCCTGGTCTAAGACCTCTGTTCAAGGTGATGCAGATCTGCATTAGGTTCATCTCTTGAGGAACAGAGAGCAGTGAAAGCATCTGCACCTCTTGCCTAGAGCTTAACTTAAATGGGAAAGTAATACCCTTAAAAACACAATTGAAGAACATACAGATGATTAAATAATAACATTTTGGACTTCATATAACCTGAATGTGGTCTCCTTTCCAGTGACCACAATCTAATTTCATCCACAGTAAGATCTGAAATAATTTCATTATTAGAGACGTAAAATATACTGCACATCTGCAGATTAATCACGGGGGATGGAGGGAATGTTTTTATATAGCTCACACAGGAAGATGAGATTATGGTAAATGTAATAACTTCCCACTCTAGTGAATAGATTCTCCATTTTTACAGATCCAGAGCTTTCTGATTCCACTGTGAACAATGGAACAGCTCACAATACAAATGAGTAACTTCTTGAGTAACAGCTCAGTGGTGTTTCAAAGAACATCCCACACACGATGACCATAGCATAAATCTTTAAATATAACTCAGAGTTTTCCCATACAGGAACAAAAGGCATCTTCTCTTAAGCCTTCAGGGGAGCTTGGAGGCAGCATCTATCCTGACAAAGGCTCTGTGAGCATCATATTCCTTGCTATCCTCTTTATTTAACTGCCTACATTGATTTGTTGTAATCAACATCCTTCTCTCTCTCTCAGTAGTTGAATGATATGTGAACATCTCATATCCTGTAATTAATATATTGCTCTGTAGTAGAAATCTAGAAGATTGCCAATGTTTGTATTACAATTCAGAGTACAAAAAAATGCCTACAAGTGAACTTGCTCTGCCCACCTCTCATCAAAATCTCTGAATCACTTTACATAGTTCTGATTTTTCCAAAATACAACTTGTACATCTCCTGTATTTTTCCAGCTTTCTTTTCTAATGGGGCAGGGGGTGTCAAGGGTTGAAACTGTAAGCCAGGATAGATTCAAGTCTGCCATGCAGGAACACCTAATCTCACAGCATTGTACAAAGCAGAAATATTCAGCTGTGTTATGATACAGATAACCTTTCCCATTGTTTCCCACAGAAAGTACAAGGGCTTCTTTAACCCAAACATAACGATATCAAAAGCATATTTCTACATTTTACATGTCAGACTGAAGAATATTGAAATAATAACAATAAAAATGTTCAAGATAAAGGTAATTTAATTTTAAAATGTATTTCATGTACTTTGACATGATCTGGGAAACTAACCATAATAAAAGAACTTAACAGGTTTATTTACACAGTGATATGCTGCCAACAAGTGTTGGATATAAAGGCCAGAAGTCAAGTTCCAATCTTCTGACTCAAGTCCACAATGGAAAACAATGTCCCCACTTCACATTTTCTGGAAATATTGTCTGTCATTTTTGCAACCCATTTGTCAGCACTCCATCAAGCGCCTGCCATGCCATAATGAACTGCTAGCTACCTCAGAGTATTCACTATTATTTATGTAAGATCTTGCACTATTGGGCTAGGTATTTTGGTAACCTCATTAGCAAGGATTACATCATTAGTGAAGATTTAGCCCTAGCAAGGCTAGGTCCATTAAGAAGGAAAGGCTGAGCTGTTACACCATATAGTGTTTTGCAAGTTCTGTTAGCTATACTTCTAGACTAGTACAACTAAGATTGGGTATTTCAGTGAGATGACAAGAAAATGTGATTACCAGCAAACATGCACTCTATGTGCAGTGAAACCAATCAAGCCCAGCCTCCTGACTGGATTGGAATCTAAGTACTTGTGCCATCTGATCACTTACTGTCACAAATACAATTAGAAAACATCCTACCCTCACCACTTTTGCTAGAAACTGGACAGTGGTGAGAAAGCTGACAATTTGAGAAGCAGGTGAAAGAAGGCAGGATCTCATCAAACTGATTTAACTGTAAAGAGAAGCAGAGTAAATATCAGGTCCTAATCTAGGTTATTACGCCGTCAAGATATTGTACTGTGAATCAGGATTTAAGAAGAGTAATATTTATCAATCTGGATATTAAATACTTTCTAGCAAGTATGAAGACAATATAAGCTAAAAGTTAGTGATGAGATTGAACACGTTAACATAAAATGCTTCATAAATAAATGTATTCAATGTATTCTGCTCATATCACCAACTGCAGCCAGCTGTATAACGTGATACACACAGGATAAAAATGAGAACGGTGAGAATGCTTGCTATCTTTAACACACTGTACCTCTACAGGCCACTGCAGGGGAAGCGTAAAACCTAGAGTTTACCTTAGATTCCTTTTTCAGAGATTTTAGGACTTCCAGATGTTGCCAGAGCACCTTTAATTTCTCTTGAAATATATATGCCAACTGTGCTTCAATTGCTGTGTTATGTTTTCCACCATTCCTCCCCTGGTGGCCTTGCCCTCCCCTCAGAGAACCTGAGCTTAGCATGCTGCAGCCATTAAACTGATCTTGGCCCGTGCCAGGGGCCAGAAAAGCTGAATCCACAGCCTACTTTAATTTCTTTATACTCAGCTTGGGTAAAAGGTCAGCATGCAGAGTATGGGTGGGTCAAAGCCCACTGACACAGGCAGAAATGTTACACAGGTGCTCAGGGAAGTTTGCACAGGAAGTTGCAATTCCAGCTTATGTATTGCAGAAGTCCCTCCCACTGGTTTGGTTGACCCTAAGGAATAGACTGGTTACAAGATGGTGGAACCACACCTGCTTTCTTCCTCCACTTTGCTTTCCAGAGCAACATAGTGTAGGAACAGAGGGAGCCTGGGCGTTGGCATCACTTGTGTGTCAGCCTGGCCACACCCCCAAGGTGCATCCTGCTCTAAGCTAAATTGTTCCAAATCACAGCAAAAGCTCTGTCCACCCAATTTACCATCCTCTCTGAGTAGATCCTACTATGCACATTTTACCTTCAGAACTTTAAAATTGTTTATTTCAGCCACATTCCTTCCCCTCAGTATTTGCCCCAGGGAATATCAGTACAGTTTGTTTCAAAGAAGAAAGGGTATTTATGTGATGCCTAATATATGACATATAACATTGGGGTTCTTCCCAATACATTCTTTCTCAGGAACTGATAGATCTCCCTTTATTTTTCATTTTGCAGAATTGCAGGCTGTGTCCCCCCCTCTGTAGCATACACATTTATTAATATTTCCTTTTGAACTCATGTACTCAGGAGGGAGTTTCCCAAAGGAAGGCCTTCCAAATAGTGTCCTACATCAACTTGTGACCCTGAAGCAAACTAGTTGACATGCCAGTATCTTCCAAGGGTGACATATCTATTCCCCTGATATATGAGCATCTTGAACTCAATGTCATGTTGTCCAAATTGCAGAGGTAACTAGATCATGATGCAATTCTGCTGATTTACTGGGATTGCATAGAGGGGTATTTGGTTTATGGAACTCAGTGATGTGTTCACCTCTAATTTGAAATTGTACTGAAGAAAGACCCCTTAAGACTGTATGATTAGTTTCTTTATTCCTCCACTGCCAGTTCTCTGAGAGATGCTAGTTTTGAAACCAAAAACCTGCAGCATGCCATGTAGGTGCCACCCCTTCCATGGGATATGTTTCTTGTACTCTCATTTTTAATACTACTGCCATCTTCTAAATACCTGCTCTACTCAGAAATGATGACCCTTTCCTCCTCCTTCTGTTTCTACCCCATATTGACTTCCTAAGTTACATACATAAGGGCAGAGTATAATCTCAGTACAGATGTTAGAATCTTGCTTTTTATATTTGCAGCACTTATGGATAACATCAATATTCAGTCATATCTTCTCCTGAGGAACTCAGTAGCACACGGGCAGTCCCACCAAGGTCAGTGAACACACAGGAAAACAGTATCTGTCCCATAGCAGAAATGTCCCCACTGTGCATTCCTACAAGAGCCACTCAGTTTTCTTCAAATAAACTTCAGTAGGATTTGCTGATTCTCCAGAAGTCTTACAGATACTGTACAAAACTTTGCCTACTGCCAAGTGGTAGAAAAGGTGAAGAAAATTCTTATATCAGAGAAGAATTAAAAGGAGGCTTTATAGGGAGGAAGTAGGAGCCATTAATCTTTCATTTCAGAAAGAAAAAGCCATAATGGTAGAGACTCTTGCAAAATTTTTTCCCCTCTAGCATGAGTTGAAAACATAATGCAGTGAGTGGGGAAGGACTATGAGTATCCCAGCTTTGCTGCTCACAGCAGTAGAGGAAATAACTGATTTTGACTGGTGAGTGGATAAAACGAGAGGCACAGGGATAAGAATGTAGAATTTCATTTCCTTTGTGTTCACTTCCATTTTTTTTGAATTAAGTCTCTGCTGCAGCAACAATTTAAAACATTGTTGAGATTAAATTTAGCGAAAGAAGTGTGCATGTGCATATTTATATTTCTGAAAATTTTTTATGGGGTAATATAAAACAGCTGAAAGTAGGAATTTCTGTGTGAGGCACACATTCCTATAATTGGTGGTTAAAAACTCAAATCTCATTGGAGCTTTCCTCTGCTGAATTCAAAACACTGTCACTCATGACCCCACTGTTCCTCACCATGGACCAAAAGTCACATACAAATAGGGTTTTAACACGCTCTGCTGGCCAGGTCAAACCCTTTGCAAAGGCATTATGGTATTAGCCTGTCAATTGTTCCTCTATTATTTGTCCAATTTCTGTTAATGCTGCATGAGTACAGAGAAGGGAGAAGAGAAGAAAGTGTGACCAGACCTGGTGCATCTGGAGCTCCCCATTTTCACAGCAACTCTAAAGACATTTAAGCTTTTACATGAAAGACACGCTGCCTTATTCCTGTGACAAAACCAGCACCAAATGCTTTGCTCAGTCATAGAAAGAAAACAAGTTGGGTCCAACCCCCTTTCCAGAGCAGGTGCAATTAGATCTGGTGGAACTGGGCTTTATCTTGTCCAGTTCTCCAAGGACAAAGATCCCATGACTTCTCTGGTCATCTGTTCCAGTGTCTGAGCACCCTCACAATGAAAACACTTCCTGTGGAGCTGAAGTTTACTGTGATCCAGTTTACATGCTTTGCCTCCCATAGCTCTGCACCTCGGGAAGAGTCACCCTCTGCACTTTCCTATTAAAAAGATGGAGAGCAGTCAGGTTTCCCCTTCACTTTGTCTCGTTCAGGCTCAAATAACCAGATTTTCTCAGCCTTTCCTTGTGTACCATGTACTCCAATCCCTGGTTATCTTAGTGGTTTCTTGCTGAATTAACTCCAGTATGAAAATATCTTTCTGGTGCTAGAGAGCCATTTAGAAGTACTCAAGTACCAGACAGTTGCATCTCAGTTAAACAATTGTAAAGGTGTAAAACTCTTTCAAAAGTAGTGATAAAATATTTCCCAAGTGGATCATAAGCTGTCATACTTTGGTATTTCATCTGCTCCATATTACACAAAGCTTTTGCACACTACAATATACATGATTTAATATATATCAATGCCAGAAGCTGTCAAACTTCTGTTTTCTAAAGTTTTTCTGCTGGAATTAGGAACTGAAAACTAGGACACTTCCTGAGTAAGCTTTACCTTCACTCACAGCACAAAGAAATATTAACAAGGACATTGGGACTTTGAAAAGTGTCACAGCTTCGCTGTCCTAGATTTGAAAAGGAAATAGCAATGCAGTGTCTGCTACATTGAGACTGGCTCCTGGGAGCCAGAGGGAAAGCAGATGAAAAGCAACTTTTTTTTTTTTTTTTTTAATGACAGCAGAGGTTTCTAAATTTAAACCTCCAAACTGAGAGATCTTGCAAAGATCTTAAAATGATAACTTAACCCACTTTTAGAAACAATGATTCTTTCAAAGTGCTACTCATTTATGGAAATATAACAGCATTGGGATTACGTCACCTCAAAAATACATAAGAGGATAGAGGATAATCCAGGATTCTGTGCTTCAAGAAGAAAGTTGGTGCAAAGATCAGTCTTCTCTGGGTTAATATTGACAAAAGACAAATGAACCAAACTTTCTCCTGCTCCCAGCAAATCTGGCAAAGCACAGTTCCAGAGAGGCATGTGCCAACAGAGGGGAGAGACAGCACCAGCCTCACGTGAGCAAGTGACTGGAGCAAACACTGCTCCATCCCAACACTGCACAGATCCCTGTGTAATCCTGCACCTGCATCTGTCTGAGACCAGCAGAATGCCTGACATTTTCTCCAGCTGATTTCCTACAGCACCCGGAGTATCTCCATAGCTCCAGCAGCCAGCCAGGTCAAACACAATAAATAAATCAGGAGCATGCTAAAATGTGCACTCAGCCAGAAATAGAGCTTTCAAACAGTTTTTTGGGTTTCTTTGTTGTTGTTGTTGTTTTTTAATCAGTGGACAACTGGAGGCAAAATGGGGACTGAAGACCTCTCCTAAATCCCTTATCAAATTGATGACTAGATTACTCAGATATATTAGCTTGCATTGTACAAAAGCCAAAGTCTTTGACCTCATTTAAGCTACTGAAAAAACAGAGACACAAAAATGGCAGTGAAAAACATATTTAAAATTAGACACTGAGCTATTCAGACATGGTGTGCTAAATACTGTTTTATTCACTGTCAGTGAGGGAGTGCTGCAATCAGGAAGTTCCATAAGACCTGAAAATGACAATGGTTTGTGTAGTGAGAGGGAAGTGAGAACTGATCCAGTGAGCTCCTCAGTCTGTCTGAGGGCAACAAAATTCTCTATGTTTGATTTTTGCAAGGGTCTGTGCAGCGTTTAAGCTCACATTTAAGATTCCCAGCCCCTGGCAGTGCACCAAGGCTACAAGTTTGCAGTGACAAGACTCAGAGAACTCCTGCAAACTCCTTGTATGAAAAGTTACAGCTTAATAGAAGCAACTGACCTTTGTTGAAAGTCAAAGCAGTGTAAACAGAAGTGTTGTCTTTCCATAACAAGTACTTGCATGACTCGGGCAATTCCCTGAACTGAGGAATTCAAGTACCTTTGCAAAATACAGGGAAGCAAGACTATAGCTGGAAATGACTTGACTTGCAAAGAATCTCTGACCGTTTGTTCTTTTTCCATTTGGACTTAGGGAAACATCAGAAAGGTTGTAATTTCCACCATTTTGTGCAGTGGTCCAAGAACAACCAGCACTCCCGATTTTCTTTGTCACCAATAATGTTGTAGTTTTCTGCCATGGTATTGCCAGGCAGCTGTCACATTCAAATCTCACTATTATAGCAGTTGGTGTTGTTTCCTTTGGCTTACATTTAGTGCTTGTTTGCATTCTTATTTTCTACCCTTAACTTTTTGGAAATAAAATATTAATGGCAAATGTAATACTCCAGACTTCTGCTATGGATGATGATTGGTGGAGCTTCTATATCATATAGAGGGAAAATCACTGAAAAAATGGTTTCACTTCTTTGGAAACTTAGCCCATTATATCTCTGAATAACCTGAAAAAGGCTTAGAAATAAAAATACTGAAATGAATTCATAGGAGGAAATGGGCAGGGAAGAATCTGTTCCTTTTCAATACAACATTTAGGAAGAGACAAAATAAATACAGCACAATCTCAGTCATTTAGATGCCAAGAAAAAGGGCCAACTATGTTTAAAATAAGTGATTTATTATGGTTTATATAGTTCATGTATGCACCCACATCCCCCCCAAGGATCTGGATACCAAAGTTTCATGGACCTTCACCTACTACAAACTGGGAAGGAGGCCAAGAACAACCTTTCCACTTGCTTTGATGACTGTGTTTTCTATCAAACCATGGAACACTGCAGAGGGACAGTCAAAAAGTGAATGTATTTCTATGCTTCAAAAACCTGGACTGATCATTTTTTTAAACAAAATCTCAAAGAAAACTCCTCATAAGATCCATGGCAAGGGATATTCAGACACTTGATGCACATGGACAGGGTGTATCCATGTTCGGCGCATTCATATTGCTATACCATAAAGTTTTAAAATATATTGTAAAAGTCCCAATATGGATCACTTTGCATGAATATTTACTGTTTGATTTCTGAGCACCTTTATGTTTTCTCTTTTTGCCAGTCAGAAAATATTCTACAATTCCCCCTAATGATGGAATTTTGAAGTGAAAGTCAGACAGCACATCTGAGCAAAATGTCAGAGTTGGCCTGATCCAGCAGCTGGCTCTGAAGGATCCCTCTGGCCCTCTGAGAGAGGGTCTTAAGACCCCGCCTGCAGCATTTAGTATTTAGAGAGATTGTGAAACATATACTGCTTCAAATTATTTAAAATTTTTATTTTGATCTAGCAGAGAACATGTAGAATATCTGTGCCTTATGAATGGGAAGCCAGAGTAGAAATGAAATATCTTGAATCAGCACAATGACAACGGACATTTATGTTTTGACAGCTGATTAATGCCAAAAATGCAGTTCCAAAGCCCAGGGGAAGTAGGTGAGAGCATGCAGGATTTGTGCCCCAAGCTGAAGCAGCTGCACAGTAGGAACTGCACACAAGGATGTAACAATGCTTAATCAAACCTGAGGTAACACCTTCCACAAGTGGAAAATTTACTGAGTTAGTCTTATAACCTGTAAGATATTGGCACGTGGTAATTTTGCAAATTGATATGCAATTATTTGATTTCCTTAACACCATGTACTGCAAAATTGCAAGGAATCAGGATAGAAAATTTATGCTGAAAGCCAGAGAAGGTGAATGCAGGCTGGAGTGCATGTGCTCAGTTCAAGCTCTTCCCACCCACCTCCTTGCCCCCACAAAGGCTTTCATTACACATGGGAACAGCCTTCCATGTTGTTTATAAATTGCAAAATAAATATGACTTGACCACGAAACTTAAATTCAATAAAGAAGTCCCATCACTTTGAAGTTACAGCTATATCTCAGGAATTAAATTTGTTCACTAACTAATCAACAATATTGATGGTCCTTCATGGTTACTGATGCTCATCGACAAGACCATAAATATTATGATTATCAAGGGATGTTTTTCTTCATACATTCATGACAGTGTTGATGTTTGATGTGGTATTTGGTACCTCAAAAGGAGATGCTTGCTACTTTCTTGGCTTGGTCATAAAAGTCCAAATTCATTTACTCTTGAAGAAAATAAATCAAACATTTGTGAAAGGGTAGCAAAGCAGCTTAACATATTCCTGTTATGATATCAAATGGCAAAACCCAAAAATCAATTCAGAGTGAAAACTTCCACTACTCTGAATTAGAAATTATTTTACTGCCATATCTTTGCAAAGTGATGCCTGAAAAGGTTTTTGTACACCTCTCTTGCAAATCCTATGATTATTACACTGCAGCAGCATTCTGCACGTGGACTTGAATTTAATTTTCAATTTTTTCTTATGATTCTTAGTATTAAAGGGCACTTACTGGGTCTCAATTAGTTGGATTGATGGTAATTTTTATCTCATAAGAGTAATGCAAATGAAGTATTCAAACCTCCAGACACCTATTGCAGTGCATTGGAGAGAGGCCAGCTTTCACTCACAATGTTCTTTGACTAAATTGAATCCATATGTTTACATGGAATAAAATATTACAAATGTCTCCCAGGGGCAGCCAATCATTATTGAGTGCTTTAATAACCTAAACCAAAAATTCTTTAGGGTGACAACTAACCTTTAGCCAGAAAGATACTTTTGTTTATTTTACTTTTTTTTTTAGTAATGCAGGGTGTATTATCCTAATTTAATTCCAACTTGTCATCAAAAAAGTACTTATCTGGGATAATTCTGAAAAAACTGTACAACAAACCATTTGTGAAAGCAGTAATAACTTAGTTCTAAACATGTGGTTCCAATTTTGTTTTTCCTTTTCCCCCCATAAATGTAACTTAGTTGTTGTAGTTTTATTTTTGCAACACATAAATCTGATATCTTTGAGAGAGAGAGATCTAGACATAAAAGAAAAGCTACATTTACATTTTAAAGCTGCTTCAGTTGCCCACCATTTTGTCCCCATAACAATATAGCCCCATTCAACAGGGTACCAGCTCTTGCAGTTTAAGTGCATAGAGAGGCTACTATTTAACAGGAAATTCCTGGGAAGACATTTCATCTTCACATTTCTTGAGAAAATTACTTGATACTGGCTAAACAAACAGAGTTTACTTGTGTCTGCAGCTTGTACACATACAAATCTAAATTCTAGATTTCGTAGAAATCAGTGTGACGTTGACCTGGGAGAACTCAACAGCAGGTCAAGAAACTATATTAATTTTCAATATACTCAAGCATACAGAAAAGTAGTATGAGATTCCCACTTAGATTTCAGCTTCCTTCTAGATTTACTTTATTAGGAAGTTGCAACTTGCAGAAAGTCAACTTATTGTACATTTTAGTACTAGAAAGTATTTTGGTGATTAAAAATTTTTTTTTTTTTTTGTAATTTCCATTTCTTAAATGTACTTACCAACTTGTATCTGCTCTGGTCCAAGTACAGGCCTGGTTCCTGTCCTTGAAGGCTGAGAATGCCCATTCCTCTCCTATGCAGAAGTCTTATCCTGAAGTGCCACTGGGGGTTTAGTGAGGAAAACTCCTTCTTTACTACGAGTCCACACACAAATTTCTTTCTTTCTTCCTCAAAACTCCTTACAAAACTCATCTTCCTCCTCTGTCTCAGTCATTCCAGCCATTTTGCATGCAATGCATCTCCTGCCTCCTGACTTACCAGGCAACTTTACCACACAAAAGTGGTAAAATGTGGCTTTATCGTGGAGTAGAAGCATGTCCCAGAGACTTCAAGAGAATGTAGTCTTGTAATAGGAAAACTGTTTATGTTATATGTCTGCTAAAATGCAATATATAGATAGAAAAGCTGAAATTCTATGTAAGGCACAGATGGTTCTGGAGCATTTTTGTTTGTCCATAAATGCTGTGTGGAGTTACCACTTGAAGAATGTTCAGCAACATCAGATAGGCCTTAAAACAAGAGATGGAAATATCTGGGACTTGTTAAAGGCTTTCAGTGCATTTGCCATGGGAAGAGACAATGGAACATGCAAAAATGCATCAGCTAAGGCTCTTAAGTACTATCCACAGGGAAATACTTGTGGGACTAACCCACCAGACATGCAAAGACCAAGCCAACACAAACACAGATGGTGAAGCCCTTTTCAGACCCTATCTGGTGTCAAAGGCAGGAGAAGGTATCAAATTAATTTTGCAACCTAAAAGTACGTGAGGAATCCAAATTCCTCGATCTCCTTTGCAATAGCCTTTAAGCACACTAAAACAGGCCATGATGAAAGAGGGAGAGTTTCTAGCCTTGCTTTTGGGTTTGCTACCAAGGACTTCCCTCAGAACTCTCCCAGGGTAAGGGGCTGACAAACCTGCTGGCCCACAGACACACACATGGCTGCTCCCTTCTCTTCTACTTGAATTTCATATCAGTGACTGAAATGAGATACTGAGCATGTCAGTACAAAAATGTCCAGTGTTGTACTAACATATGGAAGAGATGTCACAGAGAGGATTCTTCCCTCCTCTACACTGACGGGTGATGTTGCTCAAAATATTCCACCTTTATTCCATTTGGAGAACAAGATTTAGGCCCACATTTTATTTTGAAGCCAGACTTGTGACATTCACCAACTGACAGAAAAGCAGCGGCTTTCAGGAGGGTATTCTGACACTACAGAGAGAACTGCAGCACACACATCTATAAAAACTGGATTACAGTTCAGTCCTTCCAGGCCCCTCTCCTCCCCTGAGGACCTTAGCCCATTACTTTAAGGGGGTCATGCACTCAGGTTCCCAGTGTATTTCCATGGAAGCTTCTAATTATTTTAGAGCTGTTGCAAAACTGTAGTCAGAGACAGATAATACCACTCATTTTAAATTACAGCTAATGCTTGCTTCCAAATTATCAAATCTGGTTTCAAATGCCATATCTTTTAAATAAAGTAACAGGATCTGTCCTATCATTTTTTCCCCAATAGCTTCACACTGTACAGCAGTCAAAGGAAGGGTGCTTAAAGCACAAGGTATCCATGCCAAACCTTGGTGTTTAAACAATTTTCATTCATATTTAGTTCCAGAGAATGATTTATAACGTCTTTGAAGTGTTTCACTTTGAAACTTAGATAATGAACTGAGAGTTGCGAAGGATAGGGTACTGACTATACTTATGGTCTGCAAGTGCTACAGAATAAAAGTAACAAGATTGTAGCACACACATTCCCACTTTCACACATGAAAAATTTTACAGCTACTCACAACTGAACTGAAAATATGTAATAAATAGTAAAAAAGGGCAAAGTAGACATTTCTGACTTTGCTAGTAATGACACTCATCTATATGACAGACAAAAAGTAGTTGGAATTAAAATATTCACCCATGATCTGATATCTGTGTTTTTGCTGAGTCACATCATGTAACATTTATATTGTCTGTTTATTCTGGATTTGTCTGTATTTATGCAGGTGCTTTAGTAGGAAAAAGAGCTTAATCTTTTTAGAGCAAAATATCTTATCCTGACCATTAATTCTTGGTACCTTTAATCCTGAGGGAGACAAGAGAAGAGAGCTTATTTTAGCTTTTCAGTCTAGATAAGCACTTGCAGCCTGTAAACAAAACAAGAACAGTAAATTACCCAGTAATTTTAAATTAATCTTTAAGGAATAGACCTTAAACAAAATTCCTGACCACTTCAGAGGTTCTTGATCTGTCCAGGTAGGAAAAAAGGAATTCCCAGCCATCCCATCACTCTGGGCTCAGGCCACAACAATTAACCAGCAAGGATGACCAAGGGCCAGCCCCTGAATCTGTGGCTTGGTCTGCCTTAGTTTGCTTGGACAGACCAAAACCCAATCTATTTTCTTTCCCCCTGTAGCCTATATTTTCTTTTACATAGTTTAGGACATTTTCAGTCATCTCAGACATCCTCCTCCTACCATGGAAATTTACTTCACAAAAAAAGCAACAGTTGGTAGCCTCCTACTTAGATTGTACTTGAAAACATGCTTGTAGCTTCTACATTCCTTTTAGCTGGAGCTCTTTTGGGGTTATTGTTATGCCTAGTACTTCTTGGAGAGCATATTTTCCAGCTGTCACTAAGGAAAAATATCTGAAGGTTAGACCGTCCAGCAGTGCTTTCATAACCACACAGAAATTAGGGGGGGAAAGCAAAGAATTTATGCTAAAAAAAGATCACAGATTTGGGCACACAACTGCACACAAATTAAATATGAAAATGGCCCTTAGGCTTAGATAAAAATTAAGAATATCAGATTGATTTGGCTATAAAACCTGAAGTTCTGATTTCCAGAGTGATTTGCAATCTTTGCTGGGTCAGATCCTGAAACAACTAAATATCTGTGATTTTCTTAGGACCTCTGAGCATATTTTATCTGCTTTCATCTACCATGACAGTGTCTGAATATTTTCTGCTAGAATTAGTGAAGTCCAAATCATATTCCATAAAAATCTTTGCCGTGTGTCTGTCTTGAGAAACCAAATGTTTGAGACACCTTTACTTTAAAAATATAAAATTTTTTCCCCTCAAAACAATTATTTGGTGCTGTCTGGGTTTTCTTGGGCTGAAGCTGGTATCCAGATGTAATTCCAACAGTAAGAAGAGCTTTTCCATGAAGATAATTTGCAGAAGTTCCCAAAGATGTTCAGTGCCTGAGTTTAATCAGCCCTGGAAGCATGTTTCCAAGCCATAACCAGTTAAATTACTTTATCCAGGATTTTGTGATTTACATTGTCCCATGGGAGCACAGCTGTTGTCTTAGCATTTCAGAGACTGAAATTCCATCCTCAGTGTAGCTGTGGTTTGATCTATTAACTACTGTGCCTTGTCACCAAATGAATGAAAAAACTTTGGAAGACAAGATGTTATGTAAATTTAATCCATGTAACAGCAACACTGTTTAGCCAAGCATTACCACTGGAGAAAGCCATATTTCACTAAGCGTGGCTCCCACAATATATGGAGCTCAGAACTTGGCTCAGAAACAACCTGAAAAGCCCCATCAGTTATATAAGACACAATAGAGAACAATTCAAGCACAGGACTGATGACAGAAGACACATCTACAGAATGTGTTCAGTGTGTACAGTCCTCTTGAGAAGGAAATCGTGCTGGTGAATAACAACCACACAAGAGGCAAACTTCCTGTTGGTAAAGAGCAGAGCTGCCACCAGGGAGGAATCGATGTCACAGCCAGTTTGAATTTAAAATAACAAATTGTGTTAAAAAGAAGAGGAAACAAGTTCAGATGCAAATACTCCTGTGCAGTGAGTGCTTCACGCCTGAACAAAGAGCATTGCTTTAAGGTCCTTACGAGTCTCTAATCAAATCACTGGAACACATCTGCAGAGTTCCCCCAGATGGTCCTTCTGGGCCTGGCAGGCAGTAGCTGCTCAGTGACAGCAGCGATAAGGAGCTGATAAGCTGCTCAGTCACCGTGTTAAGATAACTGGGCAGCTAAGGGAGCATGTCACCGCTGGGAATTCCCCGGAGGATCTCCCTGAGCCAGTTCCATGTCAGACACCATCAGTGTACAGAAAGGACCAGCACACCCCCTCGCAGATGTGCTGGGATGGGCACAGGGCCTTCCCGGGAGGCAGGAGATGGAACTGCTCCCGGGGCCCCTAACAAAGGAGAAGCAGGTAGGTGCAGAAAAAAACCATTATTTTCAGAATGTGCATCTTTATTCGTTGTCCTTTATATAAAGACTTATGAACAGAAACAGAGGCTCAATCAGTGTGAGAATAGCTTAAGAAAAACATACACTCTACATGCCCTCCATTCAGAGAGGAAGCAAAAAATCCCCCTAAACTTGGGCCAATATTTCCTATTTCCCTAAATGAAGCATTTGAAATGGCTATAAAGAGTTTTTGTGCATCATTTTTTTAGTGAGGAAAGACCTCAGCCTTTCCTCAGAACCTCCTCTTCTGCCTGTTACCACTTCTCCCAGCGTTAATTTTGTGTTAGCTCACAGGCTGCTTTAAGGCATGGTCTGTCCCTATCACACGCTATTCAGCTGCCACTAGGCTGCTGTGGATAAATGCTGGCACATTCCTGAAACACCCCAAAATCTCATCCCCATAGCAATCACATGAGCATTTCCTACTCATGAGCAGACTTTATAAATATAAACTTTATCCAACCATCTGGTAAGAATCTGAGAGTCAAATTCAAATGAATATTGGCTTTTACAGAATTTCATAGAGAATGACGCAATTTTAAAGTTTAATTCAAATGAGGTAGTGATTACTCAAATGAGGAATTGCTGTAAATGCATATTGAGGGAAAACTAATACCTAACACCAAGACTGTGTGGTAGAAGGAAAAACTCCAGAATTTTCATCTATCGGAATCAAAATGCTTAGCAATAGCATAATTATCATCTTGTATTTGCTACTACCACATCATTTAGCATGTTGTATTTAGAATTTCAAAACTTAGAGCTAAACTGAAGCTACTTCATCATTGAAACCAAAACTGAATTTGCCCAAGTGAAAGTAAGTTTTAGAATTTAACCCATGAAGAATAACTTGGTTGGTAGCATAATAGGAAAAATTTCCCAGTAAATTTAATACAGCTTGCAAAAATATTCTTTCAAGGGCTTCCTAATTGAACTTGCTTCGGCTTACAAGTTTTTGGTGGGGTTTTTTTTGGGTTTTTTTGGGTTTTTTTGGGTTTTTTTGGTTTTTTTTTTTTTAAATAGCATGCAAACCTTTGAAATCCAATAGGAACAAGGTGTCTCTGTACATTTTACTTCAGAATTAACAACAATACCTATTGAAAAGACAGGCTTTTTCTGATTTAGAAGTGGAACCTTTTAAAATAGTACTCTTACAAAAACTAAACCAAAACACAACTTGATTTCTTGTTCAACCACTTTCAGAAAGCCTGCAGAGCCAACATAGAAAAGGTTCTAAGTCTTAAGAGAAGGTGTTTTTAATCCTTTTAATGAGGCAGCAGTAATTGCCTTCGGGGTTCTCTTCAAATCAGCGATTTGCTACCACGCTTGCTGCTCTGCTGGGAAGCTGTGAAGTGTATCCTTCCTTCTCCCAGGGCCTTAATTATTGCTTCCTCCGGTGGCCACAGCCCGTTCTGATTTTCATTAGGGAGCGTTGCAGGGCGGGATCCTGCTCCACACAAGAGCCATGTGCAGCTGAAGTGCCACACCGTGCTAGGAGAGGCCTTTGGGGCCTTCCATGGGTGCTGGAAACTGTGCAAGGTAGTGACTGCTGCTGCCCACAAAAGCTTCAACCACCACCTGCAAATCCAGCAACATTTTTACACACCAAAGCTAAATAATGAATAACTATTCAGAGAACACAAATATATTCAGAGCCTGTAAGTCCGTGCTAAAAGTGTAAATTCCCTGATGTCTTCTCTGCCCTGGCTCCACAAGCACAGAATTAGAAAGACAGGAGGTCAGTTTTGAGTGAGTCAACACTTGCTGCAGCTTTTTCTTACTCAAAACTAGGCCATCTACTTGCTCTGGATGAGAATTTTCTAAAAAAGCCCATTCCTGTGCAAGTTACTCTGGACACTTCTGTTGAGTCCTAAACATTTCTAAGCAGTAAGAACTGCATCCTAAATCCTGTTTCAAAATAAAGCAGATCAGTTTGAACCTCTGTACTGACAATGCTGTGCACAGTGTCAACTAGATCTGAACTTTCCTAGAACAGAGAGATCTTTGAAATCACTTTTGGCATTTGTCTCAGAAATGAGAATATTTGCATGAACAATCATTTTGCAGCTGCCACTGCAAAGTATTAACTGGAGAACCTACTCTTACCGTATCCAACTCTGCAACCCTACACACTGACCTTTCCAGCAAAGTAGTGATACAGAAAATATAAAACCAGACAGAGCTGGCCAAGAATTGCACAGAAGCGTATTCAGAAACTCACAACTTTTGTCTTCTCTGACAACCAAGTACTGTGCAAGTTAGCTGAGCAGATTCAAAACCTGATGTAGTTGTGCAGACCAGCCCTCTCAGGGAGTTTTCTCCTTCCTCAGGCTAGGAATGTGACTTAAAAAAATACTACATAGCTGAGTTATGCTCCCACATCACCATTTAAAATAAACTTAAAACTGACTTTTGGTAAACTCACTTTCAAAACTTTTCTGTTGATTGGTATGTATTAATCCCTCAGATAAGTACTATTCTGAGATTATAACCATTTACATAATTATTCATAATTAGCAGGGCTATCTGTGTACTACTTGTTATCTAGGACTTTCTGTTGATTACATGAATGCTACAAAGCGGATCTCAAAAATAGAAGCTTCCATTTAATCTCTTCTGCATTACACAGAAATATTTGGCACTTGTTCATAATACATTAGCTTCTAAGTAACATAATAATAGAGCTAGCTGTCTGACTCAGGGCTATTTCTGAAGTTGCTAATTTGATTTTTTTCCAATAAACAGCAAACTTTCCCCATTATGTTGCTTTTCTGCTTGCAATGAATTATCTCAGATTGCTACATAACTAGATAACCTGATAAGACAAATTTTGTTTGTTTCATATAACCTTCATTCAAAGGATCCGCTACATACCATGATGAATGTAGAATGATTTTTTAATAAAGGTAGTTTATACTTTTGAGTGATTTATACAGCAGCAATACATCTCAGGTAGCAAAGGAGGAAGTGTGTATGCTCAGGGGGTGCGCTAACACAGATCTACAGACAGAGCACGCTGACATCTGGGCAGCTGAACGCTCAGGGACATGATGTGAGCTCATTGTATGGCTGCAGCCATTCTAGATTAATATTACTCTAACAGATATATTAAATGAACCTACAGAAAGAGTTTTACCCCATAGCTAAGGAAAAAAAAATCCAGTTTTGCAGTCATTCATATTGGTGTCCATAAAAAGATGCTAGTATATCATATAAATATTGTAATATCAATAACATATTTCTAGTTTAATTCACAACTGTAATTCTAGAGCTGCACACATTCTATTCCCCTCTGGCCTTGCTCCTGAGCTCAATGGAACACTTTCAAGGAGAGATGAGCAAAAATTTTTTTCATTTTTGTGCTGAATGAGCCAGACAAACAGAGCTGAAGGCTTTAAAAGGAGTAAAACTGGAAGTTCTCTTGTTCATAAATTTTGTCCATGGAAACTTAACATTTCATAATTTCAGATATAGGTTTTGGTTTCATGAATAGCCTTTCCAGACTCTTTCAGAATATGAAAGGCTGAATTTAAAATTGAATTCATACAACTTTACTTGTTTTTACTGTAATAACTGGACTAGCAATCATACACAATTATTGAATGTGTTGCTATACAACAGTCTTGACCCCACATTTTTCTCAGTTAAAAACTCTGAAATTAATGTGGATTTTGCCAGTGAGAATGCAACTTTACCTCCCATCCCCACCCCTAAACTGTCAAAGATCAAATAACTCCAGAGTTAGTAGCTCATTAAATAACATAGATTGCATAAACAGAATGTTTGATTGGTTCCAGTTTCTCACAGATGAAACTCTAGGGTTGCTTAGTGGAAAGCAGCCAGATTGTGTGCAGGGACTCATATTTTGCCTATAAGGTAGCCCCAAATTATAAATGTGCAGTTCCTCATAAAAGATTTAACTGTTATGAATCACCTCTAAACATATGTCCTGATTTATATGCAGCCGATATTTTGAATGCATTTCAATAATAAAATCCAAAATAATCTGAGAGTTTACTTTAATTTGCCCATGCCACATCTCAGAGTTCATTTTGCTACAACTAAACTGACTTTCAAAATATGAATCTGAACAATTCCTGCTGGAGGTTTAATGCTATTTTTGTCAGCCCTTAGGGAGTTGAAAGAAATGGATTCTGAAAGATAGTTTTCCTGCCACTCACATCCAAACTGAACAGGCTTAGTGAATCCAAGAGATGTAAATTAAAATATTCTGGTACTGTGATTGATCCAATAATCATCTCCTTGGATGTCAGGGAATTTACTAGACAAAACCAGCAGCCCCTCTGATTACCATCTCATTGGGGACAATCCAGATATTGGGAAAGAAAATTCAGTTGTGCAATGAAACAGCAGGACAATGGTGACAATGGTTGTGGCAGCAGAGGAACAATGGAGAGTTGAGAAACAATTTTCCTGCAGTGAATGCTTTCCAGTAAAAACCTTTCCCTGCTAATATTGCTGGCAGAGTCCAGCTCCTGAGGACAGTGGGTAAAAAATGCACAAATATATGACAGCTCATATTTGTGCAACAGTTATACAGCTTTCAGTTCTGCTGTCCATGCTGCTCCTCTGGTGAATAAGGACTTCAGCAACCAGAACTCTTACTAATTTCATCCAAAAACGTAAACTAGGAATATTTAAATAAACACCTTTCTTAGTTTCACCTTTCATGTCTGCCTTCATGGAAGGAGAGCAAGTAATGACTTCTACAGACATCTTAATAACAGATTTCATGTGATGTCACATAAGTCATTCTGATTGCTGTTGTCTGAAATAGCAGTACCACATCTTCATCCCCAAAGTTATTTTCAGAAAGACCAATCATCTGCAATTACAGCTGACAATGATGTGAGATGCAAATGTAACTTCAGCTCTTTCCAAGTCACCAGTTCATAACTGATGAGTTCCAACAGAATCTCCACGTTTGTAATGAGCTGAGAACATTTTTCTTGCTGGTCACGAGGATTCAGTGGGGCAGTTCAGTGACAGGAGGGAAAGAATATTAGATTACCCACATCCAATTCCCAAAGACTTCATTTACATATTTTTCCCTACCTTTCTGCTTTTTGTCCTAGAAACTGTAATAGAAATAGAACTGTAGTAGTAATAGAAATATTTGTGTCAGTTTATGCTGCAGGGGTCCTCCTACTGATGTACAAAGCTGCCCAGACAGGCCACGAAGCAGGGGAGGATGTAGGTTGCAACACACAAATCCCACCCATCAGCTGCCCTGGAATTCTCACCAGGCTGACAGGGAGATCCATACACTTCTGTGAGGACAGAAACATGCACACAGCAATCAAGCATCTGGAGATGGGCAGTGTATGTTATGAAGGAAGGAGAAGAATAATAGATGGAAGTTTCTTGTTAGAGCAAGAAGAATGTGTGCCCCTAGGCTGCAATAAAGAACAAGACATCCCAATTCCCATTGTCCTCAAGTAACCACTGCAGCCATCTCCACAGACAGCATCTTTGTGGCATTAATGTCATGCTATGAAGGCCTCCCTCCCCCAGCTACACAGACAAAACCTTCTAGTTGCAGGTTTGGTCACCTGTGATTTCAAGTATAGGTGATGTAAGAAAAATCAAGCTCTCAGAAACCAGCCTGTTTGTGTTAAGGCCTCCAAGAAGTGCTTAGTTGGCATAATTTAATTTCTTCAATGTTGTATCAACGAGAATTCTGCTAATAAAATACAAAGTAGCCTTCATGGTATTAAAAAAAAGGGACTTATAAATGATTCATTATTTTTTTAAAAAGTGCCTACATACAAAGAGATCAAGTCAAAAAAATCTGTTGTAGAACTTTTTTTTAAAGAGTCAGGGTACCATTATTTCAGTAATAGTGTAGAAATGTGGAAACAGTTTTTTGTTGTAGAAAATGTCTTATGAAAAAGGTCCTTTCAGGCTGGGAAGGGAGTGCTGGATTATAAACCATGTTATGCAAGCCTGCTGCTCCAGAAGCCAAAACCCTGCCCCATCAATTGCATAACCAGCTCCAAGGGAGATCTTTATGGAGGAGCCTCGATGGAAATTCAGCAAGTTACCAGCCTTCCACTGGCAATAAACAAGGCATTTACTGTCTCTTGGCATTTACTGGAGCCAATTGTGCACAATTTGATTTCCCCCCTTCTCATTTCACAGCGTAAACAAAGAAACAACTTACAAAAAACCTGACACTGGGCAGACTGTCTCCTGTTGACACCATTCTGATCTGGGAATCATATTGCCCCTTTGAAATGCTGAACAAGCCTGTAGGCTGCTGGTACAATTCTGAAAGGAAGTGGGAGAGGCAAAAGCAAAACAAGATGCTCTGCAATGGAATGCACTAAAGAAAACCAAATATTTCAAGCAAATTCCTCAAATGTGGGACAAAACCTACTGATCTTACTCTTAACAACTGAAGCCACTATAAAAAAATTAGGGCTGATCTATACAGACATGAAAAAGTGTCGTGCTCCCCTAGAGATGAAGACACATTACACATTTATTTACCATGTTTCTGCTGTACTATTGTATTCTAGATTGTAGCTCAGTCCTGTTACAGGGCATGCCAAACTTTTGCCAGGTTTACACAGAGTAATGGAGCTGAAAAAACAGCACAACTTCCATTTCCCATGTAAACCTGCTTTGTCTTGAGTATTAATATTTTCTTCCTCATTTGTCAGTGCTGCACTCCCAGAGCCTTCTGCACATGTATTGTTCTCATCATTACCGGTCTGTGCACTGATTTTACATGCAGGATGCTGCACTGTTGCTTTTCCTTATAGTAAAAGGCAAAAGGAGAAAGAAAGATCCAAAGTCTAAGTCTTGAAATCCCATTGGGCAAATCAGGGGTTACATTTTCCATAGCCAAAACCAGCAAAGGACACATGTGAATTTTGTAGTTTCGGAGCACTTCCCCCTCTTCCTTATTTCTTTTTCGTTTGTCCTTTCAGTATAATTCAGCTTGGAAAGCATGACTGGAGGTTTCACTCAGACCTCAGGCTGAGGCTATTCTTAAGAAATACAGTTTTGTCAATAATTTTCCTGCAAATCGTTCAGCAGAGCTGAAACACCTCAAAAAAACCCCCTGAGCTACAATTCCTTTATAAAGAGACTAAAGCAAAAATCACACCCATGATATCTGAAGAAAGCAGCTGCAGTAATCCAAAAGAAAAATTTACTCACCATTCTCACACCGTTATGTGTCACATTTGACATGATGAAATCAGCCACCATCTAAAAGACCCTACCCAAGTACTTCTAAGTATCTGTAAGCAATTAAATGTAAAAAGCAAAGCAAAGTTGCAGTTTATAATATAGAACCCAGCAATCAAAGACTTGTGCACTAACAGGAAAAACTAAAAAAAATGCCCTTTGTGTTTTTGGTTTCTAGGATTTCTTAGATTTATAACATTAGAATTGATGAAGTTCACAGTCAGCACAAATCCCCCTTTCTCCCTTCAATCAGATTGCACAACAAAAATGATTGAGCAAGCTATCTTAGATATCTGTAAGATTCCTTCAATTATCCTGGTGGTAGCTCAATGTGGACTTTATTATAAACAACTAGATTCAAAGACTTTTTATCTTTGATGATGAGATTAATGATGAATTAAAAGAAGCAATATTACATGTTATACACAAGCCAACTATATGAACTGTTATTTTTGAGTATCTACAATACAAACCAGCTCTGAGTAAGTAACTTTTCCCCTTCACAATTAATTTTCCTATTAAATTAATAATCATTAGTCAGATCATCATGATCGTACCTTGGGTACACAGAGAATCCCTTTTACTTTGCAATTTTAGTAAGTTGACTACTCTCACTTGTTCCCAGTTGCTTAAAATCCAGCTGCTTTGTTTTGAGATGTTAAAATTCCCCTAAAAGACCATTTTGACCATATATGTTCCCGTAGTGTTCTAAAAGTCTCTTTTAAACACTGACAAAATTAAGTAATGCATGATGGAGCTTAGCAAAGTAAGGCCTTTTCAGCCATCACCTTGGCCCTCACATTGTTTTCTAATTAGTGCCTGATTGAACCTGTGCCAAGCAACACACCCTTAGCTAAGCATCCGTTAAAACAGTAAATTACTCAGGTTGCGCAATCCCTTTTAACTCTGTCAAGCCAAATAAATATTGCCTGGACATTATGGAGACACTTTGAGAAAACAAACTGAAATGTGCTCATAATATATGACCTGAGCTGTTTTCAATTAATAATAAAAAATCTCTGGCAGAAGGATAGTGCAAAAAGCACTTGTTTTCCTTTGACATCAATGGGAAGGAGCCAGTTAGGCACTTCTGAAAATTCCATTAAGGTATATATCTGAATATTCAGTTACCAGAAATATATTTATAGTCAAATGTTCAATGAGCCAGAGTGGTCTGGATAGATTGCATATTTACAATCCAGTGTGGTAGCTAATGCTGTGGATTATACTTTTAAGAAGAGACATCTTCTGAAGCAAAGGATACCCAGATCTGCATGACTTTAAAGAAGTCAATAGAGATAGTCCTAGTGTAACATAAATTACTCATGTTTTTGATAAAAAGGGTTATATTCCCAGGAAACAAAAAGACATTAGGGCAGGTGTATACAGATACAGCACAGGCTACATCAGACATAAGGAACCTGTGGCTCTGATTTTTAATCTCCAGTATGACTTTCAACCTAATTATCTCCACAAGCCCAACTGTATAGGCTGAGTTTATTTTCCAACCAGGCACTTTCAGTGAAGCAAAAGAAGTGAGAGCTGCATCTATTTACAGACAGGATTTGCTTAATGGTTACAGTCCAGGTCAACTCCCCAAGGTTTAGTTATTTATTATTAAATAGATACTAATAAATTATTGCAAAGACACTTTTTAAAGGCTTAAGTATGTTTTTAATGAACTCTGGCAGTGATAAGGGAGCAATTTGAATTAGGTAGATTGATCATTGTTATAAACTCCTAAGAGCAAATAGCAGGTAAAATCTGTGAGAGAACATTGTGTGCTTGTCACCAACTACTACTTATTTTGTTGCAAGTGCTACTAGTCTTCATACCCTGGCAGTGTCAGTTTTCCATTCAGTTATAAAGATTAGACCATGACAAATAAGTTTGTGTAATTCATAGGAGGCAATCCCAGTGGTTAAGGCAACTGTATTTTACCCTGCATGTACAAGAGCATTTAATTTATTATATATACAAATGTATATGACATACATATATGTGAGATGTATGTATATAACATATTCTGTTTGGAATAGGGACAACACTATAATAAAAGGACCAAAAGCAGGCTGATAATAGATTTTAAACATAACTCCCAACACCTGCAGGTTACCAGATGATCCATTCTTGGATCGTGCTGATTATACTCATGTAGGCAATCTAAAGAGTTGTGCAAAATCTTTACTGTTAATGACTTCACAGGATGGCAAGTTCCAATAATGATGTTAAACACGTGGTTTGATGGTCATATTGAATATTCATAACACTGACTGCATTACAAGGTACGTAGGAAGGAAGAAGGAAGGACACAAAAATGTATGGATAAGACAGAAGCCATCCTGAAAAGCAGCAAGTCACAGGAAGGCCCGAGGGTCATTGCAACTAACACAGTTCAGCTCTTTGTGCAGCCTTGTGGTACAAAGGGTCTGAAATACCCACATTAATAACTGTATTACTCCAGCAGTACTTTACAATGGATTTTTGCATATTTGTAAACAAGAATATCAAGTAGAAACAACACTTGATATCTGCAAATGTTTGGGAAGACAGCTTCTCTTCAACTGTAAAAATATTTTGGAAAGCTTATAGCACAACAGTGACACAGCAGCAAAAAAGGTTAACAAACCTCAGTTTTGTCGAAGAAAATATTGATAGGTGACAATTTCTAAGCATAGGTATTTGCACATTAGAAAACATGCTTTTCAGTTCTGCTGAAAAACAGAAATGGATGCAAGAAAAAGTCAACATTTCCTACCAGTGGGGTTACATTGTTTTTAATAAATATTTTTATCAGCATGGGTGACAGCAGGATCCCTCACCTAGCCACTTACTCATCATTAGATGGGTCATCATGGCATCCTCCGGATGCAAAAAGCTGAACCCTAGGACTATCCCAAAATTATCCAGATTATTAGGTGAGCTACAGTTGCCTGTCATCCACATGTCAGGCTGCTTGGCTATAAACTCCATGAAGGTGCAATATAATTCCATTTATTAACTACACAACAGCATGAGACTCATTATGAACATGGCAGAATGCTCGTGGCTTCTGCAGGAGCAGGCACAAAGATTCCTTGAATAGCAAACATTAAATATTTAAAAATGTATTACTGATTTACAATTAAGTACATGTAATGAAGAAGCCAGAGTTAAAAACAAGTGAGATTGGGATTCAATAATAAGAATTAAGTTGTTATATCAAAGCACTATTTTGCCTCAGGATATATGTGAAATGATAGTACTTCTATACACAATATCAATATACACCCTAAAGCAACTTACAACATATGGACCCAATGAATATAAATACTGCATCCTTTCCTTCCCTATATTCATTAAGAATGTAACAGTATGTCCATGACTTTGCCAAGAAAATCTGGATTTAGTGGTAAAGAATACATGTTGGAAAACATCTAATTAATGAACACCAATATCTCTATCAGGTTCAAACAGAATTCACCAAGAAGTTGTGAAATTAGTTATTTGCAGTTTTTCTTTAACTTGCAGTTTCAAAGCTACAAAATTCAAGCCCATTCATGCTTTCAGTGGGTTTATTTAAATTTCTTAACATGATCTACATAGAAAGGCTGGTGTGATCAAGATTTTTCTGTTAAATTTAATGTTTTGCATAATGAAATGCATGGCATACCATTTCCTATAAATCTCAAATGTGGAGGACTATAGATAAAATAGGTTAAGATACGTTGGCATCACCTGCACAATAAGGATATTTCCAAGATATATTCGCCTTAAATTCTCTTTGTTTTGACCAACAGTAGCACATTCAAGCACAATTTTTTAATAAAGCAACTCATTATGTTATTAAACTACCAGACCAGACTTTCAGCAGATGGAGTTAATTAACAAATGTATTGCACTTCGACAGGCAAAGAACATCTAAAAAAGTCAGAGTTAAAAGCAAAACGGTAATACATGGAACACTGATTAATTCCATACCATTTGCTAATTGTGTTAGTGTTAAGAGATCTTGTCTTCCCCAGATTTACCTTGATGACTAAACAAGCATATAATCTGTGAAATTTATACTCACTGTGCTGAGAAGCCCCAATGGCTTTCTGCTGGAAACCTTTTCATGGGCTATTTCCTGTTGACTTGTTCTGCTTAGGTATCTAGCTAGTTTTCCTTGGCAGGATTTTCTGTTGCCAAAAGACTGGAATGTTGAGGCTCTTACACTGACATGCAGGTTTTCTACGTGTGTGATCTCCCTGTTTTACACGTTCTGGCTGTTGTGAAAATGCCAAATGAAACTGAAATGCTGCAGAGGAATATTATTTCCTTCCCACAAAATGTATGAGGGATGTTTTGTGTCTGCAACTCTGTGTACCAACTAATGTACACACAGAAAAACAACATGCAAAGACTATCCTACCAAAACCCACTGTGGTTTAATTGTTCCTGCAAAGAAACACGTGACACATCTCAACCCAGGTTTTGCTCCACTAACTTTAACTTCCTTAAAGAGTTTCAGAAAGCAATTCTGCAATCATATCCAAACATGTTCTTCCATAGACTAAAATCATAACGAGAAATCTCTTCAGTATTTTCAAATTTTTTATAAGCGTAGCTTAAAAAAATTTCAGCTTGACTCCCCCTGGCAAATTTGCAGCTTGGTTGGTGTGTCTAAACTGGGTGAAACCAGCTAAGAGACTTGAGTGCATCCAGAGGGAACTAAGACAGCACAAAACCTCTGAAATTCAACAAGGACTAGAGCAGGGTCCTACATTTGGGATGGAACAACCCTGTGGAAGAGCACAAAGTGAGGGGTGTCTGGCTGTGAGCAGCTGTGCTGGGAAGGAGCTGGATCCTGGTTCCCAACAAGATGAACATAAACCCAAAATGTGCTCCAGCAGCCGGGATGGCCCCAGCACCCCGAGCTGTGGTGGCATGAACAGGCTGCAGATCCAGGGAAGGGATTGTCCCCCCTGGCCTGGCACTTGTTAAAGCCAGAGCAAAGAGCCCTGACACAGCTGGGAGAGGCAAGACCTTGGGGGAGATTGGGCAGCTGTTCCCAGCACCTACAGGGAGCTGATCAAGGAGACAGGAGCAGGCTCCTCACAGCAACATGTGGTGCAAAAATGAGAGCTAAAAGACAAATTAAATCAAGAGAGCGGCAGATTGATTTGAGGACAGAAATCTTTGGGTGATGAGCACAGCTAGGCAGTGGAACAAGGGGCCTCATCTCAGTAAGGTTCTGAGCAAGCTGATCTTGTAGCTGACCCTGCTTTCAGTAAGAGCCTGAACTAGTAATATCCCGAGGTCCTTTCTGACTCAAACTGATCTGGGATTATATTGCCTTAGGAAGGAAAATTGGGACCTATCTTGCAGGAGTTGTTTACCAAATGTAACAGTAGGGACATTAAAAGAAATAAAAGAAAATTAAGATCTTTAATTAAACGTTAGCATTCACAAAAGCATTCACTGCAGAGCATGTAAGGAACACAAGTACTGATAAAGCCAAAGAAAATGAAAAACCCCCCACTTATTTTCCTTTTTTTTTTTTTTTTCCTTTTTTTTTTTTTTTTTTTTTTTTTTGCAAAAGGAGGAATAAGCAAACTAAGTGCTGACTTTGCTACTTGGAAAAGAGGAGCATTTAGATACTGTGCATGATCCTGTGATATTCATGGAAACAAGAATTTTCATATCAAGATTCTCATATCTACATATGAGGAATTCCTTTTCTTGTATACCTCTTATCAAAAGGGTGTTCTGGAAAATTATCTTGGGGTCTGCCACACAAGCTTGGAGCCTTATTTTTGCTTCAATAACATTTTCACAGTTACTGTGTTCATGGGGAATCTTGAATCCTAATTTGCATATATACAGTTATAAAATCTACCAATACAGAAGGATCTCTAAGGCCACACTGCATTTTGTTTACATTGATACATTCAAGGACTCTGCAGAAGCATTTGAAGTTAAGAGGTGTAAGTTACTGTAGATGGAGACAAAAAATATCCAAGTGATTTGTTTTTATGCTTAAGAGCTTTATAAGCACTGAAAAACCATGGATCTTTAGATGGCTGCCTTAAGTCTACAAATGAAATTCTATTCTATTTTCTTATTCAAAACCTTATGTTTGCTCTTGAGTAGGCAAACAGTGGGCCAAACAGAACTAATGCACAGAACCACAGCAAACATCATCAGCCTCTTCAATAATACATTTAGTGGAAAAAGTTCAGCCATGGAGACAGTTTTCTCCAAACTTTAAAAAACCAAACATGCATGTAATCCTGTTCAGGTCAGCTGAATAACATCTGTGGAACTGGAAAGATAGTCTATGATATTCAAGTATAATTTTAGAGTATTTATTAGATATATTAAATGAAATTCATAAGGCTATAAGCTTCCTAAATAGCAATTTCACTGTCATGTGGATTATTTCCAAAGACAGTCTTTGTGCCAAGATTTTTCTTTGATTCCTGAGCTATTTTTTGCGGGAACACAGTTCCAGTAAATAGATTACAATGGGAACTGAGCATCCTGGCCCAAAGGATGAAATCTGATACTGCCTCCCCAGGTACTGTGCAGTTTTCCCCAGTAAACACTTCAGTTTACCCCATGGACAGAGCAGCTGGGAAGGTTCTGGGGCACTACAATGAGTGACTTCTTCCAGACCATATGCTCCTTGCAGGACCATATGCCCTTTCTGACAGTCCCAGATTAACCCAGTTTGTGCAAACTCAAACCCCACACATGGCACTTTTGTAAGAAATGGGAATAACTAGGAGTGCCCTTCTCTCTCAAAGAAACCCCCCTATGATAACAAAAACCACCCCTCCAGAAGACTCTCCAAAATGCACCTGCCTCCAAAAAATCAGACATACCCACCCAAAGAGTAAGCTCACACAAAACTTATTTTTTTAAAGTAAAACATACTTTCATTGCAAGGAGAAAGAAATTTACATTGTTTTTGGTCTAGGTGAAGCAAAATGAAGAGTGGATTTACTAGAAGGATTTGTTTCATTAAACTAGTTAAAACATAAACTCCCATATTAGGATATTTACAAATTAAACCCAAACTGCAGACCAGTTACGATGCCTCTAGAATTCAGAGAAAGATGCCTGTCTGCAAGTCTTTTCATCTTCAGATTCACAAGCAATTTTGTTCCACGAATGAAATAAGTGGTATGTTCAATATTCCATTTGTGAGTGCATTGGCTCTTGCAACTTAATTAAATGCCTCACTAACCTCACACACCCAAGCATTTCTGCATGGCTGCCTCATATTAAACAATTCACAAGAAACAGAAAATATCACAAAACACTTCTGTAATCAGATATGGCATTGTACTATAAATTATTCTTGTGTTATAGAATCTGTGCTAATAAATACGGAGGCAGCTGGTAGAGAAGCCTTTGTGGTTAAATGGACCATCATCTCTTTATCACTGGTTGAGCAGAGGGGAATTCCTAAGGAGACAAACACTTGTAAGAAGCTTACCTCCCAACTGCCAGGCCAGGCAGATTAACAGCATTGTCAGTCACACCAAATCACCATGGCTGCTCCCTCACTTTTATGCAAGCATTCTGTTGCTTGCTGGTTTTGTATTTTAAACTCACAACAGCTTATTCTAATGGAAGGAGTTCCCATCCATGGCAGGGGGCTGGAAGTGGATGATCTTTGTGGCCCTTCCAACCCTCACCATTCTATGATATATTAAAAAAACCCAACCAAACAAACAAAACCAGAAACTCAATAATGACAAAAAAACCCACCAAAAAACCTGCTTGTGCACCAATCCTTCAAGTAATCAACATAAATATTTATGCTTTTATATTGAACAGCAGGTTCACCAGTTATGGCAGAGGATGGACTATGAGCCTGGAAACCACCAGCAAAAGAAAAACTCTTGAGGGAGAGGGGGATAAGAGTTTCTTGACAAGCTCCCTTTCAGGTCAAGAGGATTCTGACTTCACATTAATATGAGATCAAAGCATCAATACATTTAATGTGCCAAAGCCATTCAGAATGGCTCTGGCATACTTCAGGTGGAAATGCTCTTTCTGCTTTGGAAAAGTAACATCCTGTGCCAGGTTTGGACAAAGGCAGACACTTTGATGAACACTGAAGTTCCTATGAAAGCATTTCAAGGTTGGTCTCTGCAACAAGATCCTGAACTCACTGCATTTAATGCCAGCAAGTGACAACTACTGGTTCTGATGCTCATTATTTCAGGGCTCACAACTTTCCTAGGTCCTCATTTGTTTAAGCACCAAACACAGGATGGACTCTCTAAACACAATCTCTGCCTGCACCAACAATTGTAATGAAACCAGTGCAGCCTTTTCCACATATTTCAAAATTCCAGCTGCTCATTCTCATGCAGCTACTTCACGTTTATACCTCTTGCTGTGAGCCTCTCTCCTGAGATCCTTTCCATCTTCATGGAAGCAATGGTCAGAAGTGCAGCTGCACCCAGCTTAGTGAGCCCACAGTTTCATTGGTGTTTTCTCCCTTCTCAGAGTTCTGTGGATCTTGCAACAAACTCTAGCTACTTTTGGGGCAGTTTACATGGAAATGCTGCACAGCCACGTGGCTGCAGTTGTGCATTTCCTGTGGCATATGACACACTGCTCCAGATGGTGCTAATAGCATGGGACCTAAAACACATTTACCTCCCACTGCAAATCTACATCTGATTTCCTTTCTGGGGGTATCACATTTTAGTGATATTCTATGAAGACAAAAGATGGGCTTTTCAAAAATGTAAGTGCTTAGGTACTAAAGACACACTTTACCTTCAGAAATATTTATGTACCTATGCATTTCTGAAAATGCCACAGAGTTAATTTCTGTATCTTTAGGCCCCTGAGTGCCGTGAGCTCTGAGTACCTTCTTGAACTAAACCTGCCCTGTTAAAACAAAAGAAAAACCCCCAAATATGACTCTCTTTTACTGTGGATTTGCAGATCTTATTGGCATAGAAGAACATTAATTCAGATGGGTCTGTCAGGTGTTCCCATAATATCAGTTACCCATCATTCCAGTATATATTCTGTTCACCTGGGAGCTAAATTACCTTGTCTGCAGAGCCTTGCTTTTGGAGTCCAGGGGGAGTGGGGTATCACAGATGCCTTCAATATGGTGTCTGCTGAGAGCTTCAGGGAACAACCTGGTTGAAAGGGAACACAAGAGGGCTGCAACCACCACAGTGTGTGCCTCACACACACACACACACATAAATACATACACCTTATTTCTTCCAAGTTACACATAACAGAAAATGTGCACCTATTTCCAAGACTGTTCAGTAGCCTAGAGTATCAAATCACTTAGTAGAACACAGAACTCTCAGAACGGCTCTTCATTCAGATCAAATGTTAGAAAGTGTAAAATTTTATGCCCATTGAACTTGTAATTTACAGTAGGGTATGACTCAATACCCAGCCCTTTCCACTATTACAGTCTGCAGAGTGAGGCAGTAACACTGCCTGTGGTACTTTAATAGTTGCTATAACTCACAGAGTCTTTTCTGAAATATAAACAGTTTTCAAATAGACTGTCAGATTTTTACTCATGGTATAGAACTTACTCCCTACACCCACCCAGTTTGTTTCAGAGGCTCTGAATGTTGCTGATCATATTCCCCACCCTTCTGCACATTGATATCTGATCAGTCCTCCTGCATTCACGAACCATGAGATAGTCTGAAACAAGATTCTAATCGGCAGATTTTGTGGTTGTTTCACCCAGCAAGAAACTGGAAACCAATGTTCATAATTTCGATTTTTTATACTTGAAAAATACCCCACTTTCATAGCAGGGTGTAGGACTACTGACTTCATTGTGTCACAACAGCACACAGCCTCTGTTTGGTACCAAACAAGGCTCCTTGCTCACCAGCCTGCCTTCTTTAATTTAGCTGAATTCCTCTTGCCTGTGTTTCTGTATGTTTACAGCATTAGGAGCTATCATGCTAATGAAACTTTTTCAAAGTCCACCTACCCCTTATCTTACAGGAGGAAGAGAATATGTGCATGCAGCACTAGTATTTAATCCATAACCACCACAGCTGAACAGCAGTCCTAGCAACAAGAAGGTGTCACATATACCTTAGATAGGGGAAAAAAGAACCAGACTATTTCTGTCTCTGCCCTGCAGCACTGACTAAACACTGGGCAGATACTTCAATTTAAGGCAGACTCCCATTCAATCCTTTTCACTATGCATCACTCACTATTGGTGAATTATGAGACAAATAAAAGACAAGCAAAAGCCCATCAGTGAGGAAAGAAAGAAGGGGTTATAATATTTTTACAGAAACATTACAAACTTATTTAAGCTGCTTCATTATTTGTATATAATTAAATATTATATTAAAAGAAATCATAAGCTTCCTTCCCAAATAGCTCCTCAAGCAGCAATTATATTCACCTCCTACCAGAAACATTTGAATAATGTCCCTGAAAGGCCCTGAGACTAAATCCACCAGATGGGATAGATGAGATATCCTGGGCTTTTGCATGAATTATTTCAATCCATCATCATTTGGAAGACTCATTGCTGCTGTAATATTGGAAAGCTTAATTTGATTTCCATTTACAAAGTAGGGCTTTGATAGATGCTGTAAAACAAAGGATAACAATCTAGCTACTATATCTTTATCTTCTCTGCATTTTTGTTGACAGCAGAGAACTGAGGGCTCAGACTCATGACCCACAAGAGTTTAAACCACTGTGCCAGCTGTGACAACAGAGAAACCAGCACACAGCATCCAGCAAGGACAGCTGCAGTGAATCTCCTGCAATCACCCCCAATCCCATTTTAGGCCACTACCACCTCTACTGCTTATGAATCAGAGCCCTAAATCATTTTTAGTCATAATTAATGCATTGAATGGTTTTATACAAAAATAATCATGTGCACACACTGGGTTGATAGAGACTTTGCAAATTAATTTCATGTTCACCCTAGCATTGTCTTAAACTGTTTTATTTCTAGTGCTATCTTATTCATTTACTCAAAAGTCTGTTTCTGGCTCAAGTCTGGAAGGGAAACAAGTTTGGACATTGGGAAGCTGTGTTGATGTTACATTTCACAGTAAGTTATATTCAGCCCAGAAAATTTCTCTTTAGATTAGGTGTGAGCAGCTGATAGGCACACAGGCCAAGAGAATAAAAAATTGGTTAAAAGTTAAAAAATGGCAAGCTGTGTTTTCCTAATGTAGAGAACCTGCAACTGTGACAGAAAACATTAATTTATTCCCAATGAATGCCAAATATTACTATTTTAATGCCCCTTCACTTCAGAATGTCAAGAATGCCCTTATCCATATTCTTGGTGTCCTGCCAGTAGATCTGGCAAAAGACTCTGATGTGACTCTTTTAATTCAAAGCCCTCTGCTGTGAAGATCTCCCACACAAAGTATTTATAAACCACAATGTACCTCCTCCTTCTCCTCACAGAAAATATTCCAGACATTCACGCTCTGCCTTTTATACTCCCAATTTCCTTCTCTGCAAAACACACGGCTGAGCTGGGTTTGTTTGGATTCAGGCTGCAGGGATGCTCCACAGAAAGGAGTCACCGTGCCCGTGGTTTGGTTCAGTGCTGTGCTCCCAGGTCACTGCCCCAGCGGGAGGAAGGGAAGGGAAGGGAAGGGAAGGGAAGGGAAGGGAAGGGAAGGGAAGGGAAGGGAAGGGAAGGGAAGGGA
>VZUI01047659.1:0-27455 GCA_013401135.1 Cettia cetti | reverse complement strand
CAACACCCCAGGATTTTGTTTAAGCTCATGACCCATAAGCAGCTTGGGAAACCGTTAATGGGAGGGGTCACAAACCAGTTTTGTTTTTTTGTTTTTTTTTTTACCAGGCAGCTGTTTTTGTGACAGATGAAACCCACAAGAAAACTGTATCAAGTTGACAGTGAGATCCATAACTCTAAGAGAGACTCCCCTCCTAAAAAATTAATAAAAGACTGTTTTCAAATGGTAAAACTAACTGAAAACCACAAGTTGTCTCTTTATATTATGTGTAAAAAGGTGAATACTTGTAAGGGGAAAGGAAAAGATGTTTTAAAAGTTTCTTTTTTTTTTCTTTTCTTATTTTCTTATTCTTAGTGTGTGTAAATAAACTGTCTTTGTAACTTTTGAAGTAGGCCTGTTTTATGTTTTTTGAGTTCTCCTGGTCATACCTCAAAAAATAGTAAACACTAAAACCATCACAGTGATACATAAAGAAAAAGATCTGAAAAGATATTTTACTGCATGGAAATATGCCTGTTTAAATAAATTTTTATTTTGGTGACAAAATAGGTATACAAGCAGTTATAGCACCTAGAATTCAGTGAAGATCTGAGGTACTCTTACTCTGTTCTTTGCAGCTCAGGGACAAGCATTTGCATATAGGTGGGCAGAAGTAAAATTTTATGTGAGACAACTACCATTTCTCTGAGTATCCAGGCAATGAGTGGACTAAAAATGAACAGAAGGTAGATTGCATTCTCACTGTAAGTGCATATGTGTAAATATTGTCCTTTTTTTCTTTTCCCAAAGACACTTTTAATTGTGCAACCATGCAGAAACTGTTTGTTACTACTTTGCATGCACAAAACCCCAGTGAACAGAGTGAGATATCTGAATGCAGTATACTGTGAGTGCTTTATTGGAAGCATCATTAACTACATCACAGATAATCAGAAATCCCAATACTGTAACTGGTCTGAGGCTTTAGTCTCAGGCTGATTTAATTCTAGGATTGTTTAATACTCAGACTTGCCAGCAACCTCATGTGAGAAAGGTTTGAAGAACGTTCACCTGCTTTCCCAAATACCTAGTTTTGGAATTAACCTCCTTAGGCACCCAATCTGACTGGCTGAGAGTCGGGCTCCATATGAGAACAGATTGGAACAAGAGGCTCCCTTGAGTTTCTCTCAGCTGTGCTGAGGTGGAGCTCATTTCTCTCCTTTGAAGACAAACAACTAATCTCAACTACATCAAACAAAGATTAGAAGAACCTGTGTTTCTCATTTATAAAACTTAGGTAATCATCACAATTACTTTTTTAATTGTTTTTTGAAAACACTTAAGGCACACCAGAAAGAAGTAGTTATGGAAATGTGTATTACTACCATCCATCATGATCTGAGGCTTAAATTAGTATCTCTAACTTGCAGCAGAAGCATAATTGCTAAACACTTAATAATTTATTTTAGTATTTATTATTATTATCTCTAATACTTTCTTCTAATCTGTCCTCTTCTCTTGATTGTCTGTTTCTTCCTTTCTTAGGCTGAATTTAAAATGACTGATACACCTGGCTCAGAATGCTTTTCCTCTTACTTCTTCTTCGCCTGAAAACTTCTCTAAAATCATGTCTTCTTCTTCTTGCAGAGACACTCATTTCCGGAGCACAAGGAGAATGGTCAACTATGAATGCAGGGTGTCATTAGAATCTGAAAGACACCTGTTTAATGTGGCTAGACTGAGCAAAGAATGAGAAAAGGCATGAAAATTTTCCTTCATGAGAAATAGATTACGTGGGTCTCTATCCTGAAAAAAGGGCCAAATGGAGCCATGAGGCCAGAAAAATTGTAGAGAGATTCATTATGGCTGTGTGGCATAAAGAAACTGAATAGGAAATTTCTTGTATTAGAGAATTTGACCTTATAATAAAATAGAAATTAAAGAAAAACACCAGATTCAAAACAAACTCAAGGAAGTGTTTTTCACATGATATATAATTATGCTCTAAAACTGGTCTCCTCAGGTGACAGTCTGCTGTGTCTCAAAAAGCACTTGATCAAATTAATATTTTTTAAAACCCTTTTTCTTAGATCATCACGTGGATTCCAAGGCTGTTATCATCTCTGGGTAGAAAGTAAGCCTCAAATATTTCTATAAAGTCACAGCTGGATTAGAGAAGTACAGAAGTTGGAAAGTAACTTTTTCCTTTTATCATCACAGTTTTGTATGCTAAGAGAGTTTTAGTGGAACTGCATTGAGTTGATTTGATTGTCAATATTTTTGTATCTGCTGAAGAAGCAGGGAAAGAGAAATTCAGGAATACTGGCCTCCTTCTTTAACTAGATTTTGTTACCCCATGTAAAAACTAAAGGACTTCTGTCTTAGGCCCAGCTCCTATGACTTTCTAATTAACAGGCAAACTCATCAGACAGAAGTTTTGTTTGTTTCAGAGAGAAACAAACCTAATGAGAAAATTAAAATTAATATTTGTAAAATATTAACTGACTGAAAATCAATGCAGCCTGTAAAGGTCAAGCCTATCCAGTGACATGAGTCTTGTAAGGCATGGGTGCACCCTGCATAGACTAATGGAGCATTTCCTAAACAGCTTTCTTGCCATTAGACTTTATCTCCAAGAGATCTCTTAGTATCTGACAGTTTTAGGGACAGTAATTTCTCGAGTTTTTCTACTTACATCTGTTTGATCAAAAGTGACAGCAGTGATTTGTGGATTTATGGATGAGAAAGGTAGGAGACATCCTGAGAATTAACTCATGCAGTACCTATGAGAACTCCACGAACATCTTTCCTTTCCTTCCTCATTCATCCTATTTTTTAGGGCCATTTGTTCTTTAGGTAAAATAACGGGTTTTGCACCGGACTAATAGATTTTCAAGCACTGCAAACCCTTGTTTTGTGAAAGTGAGAGCAATAATACCATTAAAAATGTCCAGGCACAACCAGAACCCCCCCAACAGATGTTTGACCTCCTCATCAAAAAACCCTTTCCAGTTCCTCAAGCACCTTTCAGAATCATCTTATGGGAGGTCCTGTTAAAGATGGCCAAACTGTTAGAACTTAAAATAGGAAGTAACAGGAAGAAACTTCTGAGCACAGCTGAGCACAGCTGTTCTTTATCTTGACTATAAACTAAGTGAAAAAATATTTCTGAGAGACTGTGTGTTGTTACTACTTTCCTAGGAATTTATTCTCTGTAATTTGGATTTGGATCTTCTCCATTTAATGGTATCAAATGGCTTCTCTTCCTAATTATTTCTTGCCAGTCCAAAACTGGACAAGAAAGCATATGTGATTAGTGGACAAATACCAAGGAACTCAATTGTGAACCAACCCAGATATCCTTTTTTTTAATAACTGACATTCTTGCCCATTCATTGTGCTCAATTTCATTTTCTCTGATGTTTTTACTTTCTTAGTAAAAGAAAGATCCTGCTTATCATTGAGGTTTTTGGGTTTGTTTGGTTTTTTGTTGGTGTTTTTTTTTTTTTTTTTGTGAATTCCAGAGGTGCCAAAACCTCTTAATCCCATTCTTCTAATTCTACTGTGAAAGAGTAGAGAGACTCTGTTTTACACAGTGGAATAGACCTCTAACCCTCACAGGACTCTTTGGTTATACTTGCTGACATATGCTCCAGTGACTAGTGTTGCTCTGGGAAAATTGTTTATTTCTGGTGGAGAAAAAGGGGATGAAATAGGTCCAAGTATGTTTCCCTGTGCAATTCTTCTTTTCTTTAGCAACAAGAAAATGAAAAGCATTATGCTTCAGTCTTTGGACATTGGTCTTTGATTCTTTTGTCTCTCTGCTATTTCAATTAAATAAAAAAGGAAGTGAGAGACAGACAAAGATGACAAAAACTGAATACCCAACTCTTTGGGGATCTTTTCTCCAACTCTAAATATTGTGTTGAAAAACTATTAAACTTTTTAACCTAAAGGTCAAGAGTTTACCTTTCTGAAATTAAGCATTTATTTTCCATTATATTAAGAAAATGTGGACAAAAATATACAGGGCACTCCCAACAATTGCATACATCTAGCAGAAAATATTTCCATCTTGAATTAAATAACTGAACAAGAGAAAATAAATCTAAATTCTGTCAATGCACACAGGTGTTAGGAAACCTCTATTTCAGCTAATTAATGCAGAAAAATCAGTGTCCTTCTAGGGTGCTACTCATCTTGACCTACAGTGGACATCTAAAATAACTGCTTTTAGGGTGCTATGTATCTGTTACTCTCAGCTGACAGTAGGGGAGCACAGAGTTGGACAAATGTGTGATGTAAGTTTCTGAAGGTGAGGGTTATGCCTAGAGTCATGTAAAAGTATTAAGAAAGAATCAGCACTGGTAGACGCCATGGCACTTAGCAAATTCTCTGTGCATAATAAACCCCACTGAACTGCTGGAAAGACTGCATGGGGCTCTAAAGGCATAAAGTGATAAAATCATTATTTTCTGAATATGAGAGAAAAAAAATGGGTTGTTTGCATTTTTTTTCTTTCTCTCATTTCTGTGCAAGATTCTCTAGAGTTGAAAGTGTTTTGATATCTCTCTAGCCTAACCAGAAACACAAGAAAAAAGTATAGAAGCCAAGATATTCAGTGGTGGGGGGGTTCACTTCGATATTGTTATCCTTATGAGTTCAGTGAACACCACAGAACAGAGGTACCTAGTAGGCTGATCCAGGAGATTTATGAGCTTTGCTGACTTCTGGCTGTCTAAATTAAAAAGTCTGTAGTGCAAGAACTACTTTTTTATATCTGCATTTCTACGTACCTTAGCACAGCACAGCCCTGATTTTTGTCTGTGCTTGTCTACACTGCCAAGAGTATATATTACAAGAGTAATAATAACAATAGTAATAATATAATGATAATAGTAATGATTAGTCTTTTGATAAGTCTTATGCAGTCTCATTCATACTATGCCAACAAGTCTATGTAAAAATTTATTTTAAGAGAAAAGAGATTGGTTTGATACTCAGTAAAGCAAGAGGTTTTGAATGACATAGGTATAGGGCTGTCATGAACATGCAAAACATTGTGATCATTGTCATAATTAGATAACTTTATTTGAAACAAACTGGCCTTAAAATAATGAATTGTCAGTACAGACAGTCATTGTGATACCAGCTAAATACCAAATGTAAGTTAAATTCAGCCTTAATGTGGTCCCATCAAATAATTTTTAATGAGGTAGTATACTCAAAAATACCCTTGATTCTCATCATTTCTACATGCAACCTGTGAAATAGAAATTTTTCAAATTTGAGATACCATCTGTAATAGCAGTTACCAATTTGAACATAAAATAGATGAAACTAATCTTACATTTTCAGTGTTCTTTAGCTGTTTTGTGATTGTTGTGGAGAATGCAGGCAGATTCTTTTGTTGTTGACATCAGAAGAGGGGGTCACTCTGGGCCCACTGAGTACATTCTGAGCTCAAGCAAAAATTGATTTCCTTTTTTTAAAAAGCAGCTGGCATTACAATGAGTAGCTTTCTTTCGATTTTTCTTTTCCACTGAAGCATTCAGTGAATGCAGCAGGCATAATAGGCTGAAGTAAACAGTGTCAGGTTCTGTTATATCAAGAGCTCTTTTAAACTAAGCAGACAAGCTATCATCAGTGCCTGAAACCCTGTAAATGGCAGCAGAGACTGAAAATGAGTTTGTTTCCTGACAAGTGTTTTGACGACATTTTGAAGAATAGAAGGAGATGCTTTGCTAATTACTGTGGCTACCACATGTTCAGTCATGATACTGTTTCATTAATGAGCAGATATAAACCGCTTGTGTAAGGAAGTAATAGAATTAGGGATTCAGTGAAATATGTGCCATCAACTCAGACCATCATAAACAAGAAAAATATAGACATATCCCCTTTCATTTTGTCTGTTTTCACCTTTATTCATTGAAGGAGCCAGTACATGTCTCAAATGCTTTGGTAAAACGAGAGCTGTCTGTGGCAGGGCAAGCTAGGAACAAGTAAAGAAAGGATAGAGGTGACTTTTTTGTCAATAAATTCACAAGTTTGGGGTAAATATCATTTGACTGGAGTGCAAATTAAAACCAAAGCAGTATTTATAGCAAGGGGTGCAATCTGGCTCTCTGCACACAGAGTAGCTTCAGTCTTGGTGAGGCATTACATTAGAAGACTTGCAAAACCAAAGGCAATTGGGATTAGACATGTTGCAGCAAGAGAGTCTTAATAATGCGTGACAACTGGAAAACAGTGCTTCAGCTGACCACTGCCCTTTCTGCAGTGGGCTTAAACAAGGGAAAGTTTTGACTAGATTCAGAGTTGGCTCCAAGTAATGGAGCAACATTTCATTCATTGAGAAAAATACTTAGAAAAATTAAAAAATACGCACACTGTTATTTATCTATCTATCTATTTATTTATTTATTTATTCATTCATTCATTCATTCATTCATTCATTCATTCATTCATTCATTCATTCATTCATTCATTCATTTATTTATTTATTTAATAAAATCTTTAAGCTATCAGGTTGCCAAGAACTAGATCTTAGTGGTTGCTGCCTGTTCCCACTGTAGGACAGAGTCTTCTTCTGTTACTGATCTTTGGAAATCAAAAAAGAATATGTCTTTTGTGGCATGTAGCTGTTCTTTTATGGCGCATAATACAGGGGCATGTTGGGACCTTCCTTTTTGCAGCTGGCAGGGGAGAAAGGAGCTGTCTCTGTTTGTTTTGTAAATTTCCTGGAATTTTGTTTGCGTATTTTCCCCAGCAGTGTTTATGTACGGGGCATATCCAAAGCCTATATTCTCCTTTGAGAGAGAATATTCTTGAAACTTCTCTGGTGTCCTGCAATTGTCAGTTTCAGCCTGCTGCCTTGCTCTTCTTCACTTTCTTTGAAAATACACATGCTGCTTATCAAGCTAGAACAATTCATATTAAAAAATGCATTTGGAAAAAATGTATATTAAAAAATCAATGCTATTTGAAAATGCTATTGATTGTCTTTTTAGAAAAGTGTACATTTATTTTTTGTACTTTCACCCTTTTGAAACATTTGTAATAGCATGAACAATAAGACAGTGTGACTGAATGATAGTCAGAAATATTTCATGAGAAGACATTAGCTGAATATTATGTAAATGGTTTAGGAAGGGAAAGAATGTTAAGATACTAAGATGAAAATATCAAAGTGATAAAGTGGCTGATAAAGAAAACAGACTTTCAGAGAGCTTAAACACCGCAAGTCAGATCAAACTGAGCACCAGATATAAAATTAGGTATAAGATGGGATGGAAATATACTGAAGTTGCATACAACAAAAGCCCCATCTCAGTATTTAAATTAGGTGGGGCAGGTTATGATTTTTTCATTTTAGTCCTTTTCTTCCAAAGCTTTGTTAAATTATTGTTTGTTACTATATAGAGCCAGCAAAAACCATAACTGGAATAGTTTTTTTGGCTTGCATAAACTATATATATGTGTGTGTGTGTATATATACACACACGTACATATACATTGTAAGGAACATGACAAGAATATCAATGAAAAATAAGTATCTTAAATGTAGCTATAAACTATGTGTGTAGATTCAAAATTTTCTTATTTTGTTTTTACTCATTGAAGTTACAGATGGGACAAGAGATTATAGTCTTTTGACACTGGAAGTGATCTCTTTCCTTGCCATGAAGTGTGGCCACCCCTTACCACTCAGTGTAGACAAGTTTAGAATTGCTCCTTGATTTCTAAGTAACTAGAAAACTAATTACTAAATTAGTTACTAAGATTTGTATTATGGACTCTAGAGCTGGAGTCTAGTGTTAGGACCATTGTATTGCTGGAGCCTCTGGGGAGTCTTTGAACAGACAGCTTAAAATACAATTTCTCTTTTGACATCAATGCTGGGTTACAGGACATTACCCTACTGCCAGAGCATGCAAGAAGACAGGCTGACATTTTCGAACAGCACTGAAAGAATTTCAATGAATATTCTGTTGTTTTTACCATAAACCTCAAGAAAACAGATATAAATTATCTGTCCAGAGAATCATAAGGCTTTCCTTGCATAAAAATAAGCCCTTTATAAATTAAAAAAGTTTTGTTTGTTCATTTTTAGAGACCCGTCATAAGGAAATAATGGCATTTATATGAAAAGTCTTCCTCTCATTATGTGCTTGACCATATAATATTCACACTAAAATAGTGAGTAATGTTGAGAAATTGATCTTGACCAAAAAGGAAATGTACAAACAAGTGTAAGAGGTATTATTCCATAACAGCCTTCTGTTTTGTTGTGTGGCTGTTTTGTTTTTTTTTTTAATGACATCTATATTTGTTACATTCCTGTCAGCTACAGTTCAAGCTGCTCCTTTTGACCCAGTACAGTAATCTGTGTGGAGAGCACTACAGATAATTGTCAGGCTACATGACTTTTGGATCCGACCCCACAAAAGGCAGGATGTCTTATAGAACTGTTCAGTGTGACCTGTTTATTTGGGACAGGATACGAATATCCTCAGATGATACTTTTATCATTAAATGCGGGATCTGTGACACTGCTGTAAATTTTGCCCTTCCCTTTTGCCCTTCCAGAAGTCTGTAAGGCTCCTGTCTTTTGCTCATATGTACGTATTAATCTTTCCTCTTCTTTTTCTTGGCCCCTAGGTCCAAAACTTATTGATCTGGGATTGTAATTTTTCTCTGAGTTTCCATAAATGAGAAGATACTTTATAGTTCCTTAGTAATGACACCTCTCTTTGTTAGCAACCTGTCTGAGACTTATTCTCATGATAGGACTTGCCACAAGGAACAGGGGTAACTGTGGCTGCAGAACCACATTGTGGTGTGGTTTTCCAAAAGAAATCTTTCTGTGCCCAGTGTACTGGTCTTTAAGATGTCTAAATCCCTGTGGCAGAGATCCAAGATTGAAGATGTAACCCTACAAGTGTGATTTTGGAGAAGCAACACTGTCTCTGAGCCGTGGTTACGATGGCTATGACAAAATAACTAGAGAGTTGTTTTTTTCTTTTCGTAAAGGCAGTATTCACACAGGATCAGGGTTTATGCTTCTGGTGACAAATTGCATTTAAAATAATTTGGTGTTATAGTCTATATTCTGTGCATGCATGTGAACAGAGATTAAATTTTTTATAATTATATTTTCTTTCCATTTTCTAAGGGACAAAAAGACTTATTCAGGGTAATTTAGAAGGTCATCTGAGTCCTTCCAGGATGACCTTTTTGGCTAACTGGATGCTACTGATACTTTCTGAGAATAATTTTGTCATGAATATTGCAGTCAAAAGGCACACTCTGTGTATGGAGTGTATTTACCTATGATATACACTCTGTGTATATGCTAGGTATATATTTTAGGTCCTGAAAATGGGGCAACAAGAGGCTTTGCTCCTTTTCCTGCAATTCTACCGTGGCAGCAAAAGCCTGGTTTTTATCATAGCTTGGCGAAGACATACCAAGCAGGCATTGCTGAGTGCTTCTACTTCTGCAGAGATTGTAATTACTTAGGAAATTAACTTCACAGCCAAAGATTGTGGTGTCATGATAATTTAGTAGGAAGGATGCTTTCTGCACAATCACTAATCTTGTTTTTTCCCTTTGTTTTTGGCTATCACATAATATTATTCATTAAAACTGATAATAAGGATTGCTTCTCTTTAAATTTCCTACCCAGTCTCACTTTAGCTGAGTTAAAGTTTTCTTGGAACAATATATTACAGTCATGCTCAATTGACTTTCTTTATAAAAGTGATAAATCTTTTGTCCAGGCTTATTCTTAGCAGTCCTAGAAACTGCAAAAAATACACATTACTGGTTTCTTGCTAAAATAATTGTGCATGTAACCTTAGTTTTCAGGCACAACTTTTCTGATGTTGATGAGAAGCAGGTTACTGAATTTCTTTCATAAGAGAAAGCAGTCTTTGCCTTTGAAGTCAAGAGGAGGTTAGCAGAGAGCAAAGGTGTAGACTTTCATTGCTATCAAATCCTCTTCTAATTTTTTACTGATTTTCCCACTGTGTTTTGCAGCAATAAAACATGTTGCCTTCCAGGACAATTGCTTTCCTTCTGTTTAAGTTCAGTATTGCAGCTACTGGTCATAATAGAACAAATACTTCTGGTCATCTTTTAGACAAAACCCTTCTGTATGGGTTAATCCATGGTGAATGGTGGAAATTTTGTGAGTTTGGATCCATAGTGGCTTTTTGTGATGTCTTCCCATTGGGATGACATGAGGGAAGTTGTTTGTCAAGACCCTCTCTCATTTTGGAACATGAAAGATTGCAGTGTGTAGTGGAGAAAAACTTTCACTCTATATACAGTCTGTTCCTTAAGTTAAACTACTGAAAATGCAGCAACATTATGCTTACTAAGGAGATGACTCATTTAAGTGGCATCACTACTTATAGCGATTATGTTAGCAAATGGAAACAACAATGCAGAAATAAAGATGAGTTGCATTTTCCTCATCATGAGCTTATGAAAAGTGTGCTGGTGTATGAAAAAAAATGCCCTGGCTTCCCGAAGCAGTGTGTTTTAAAACATTGTAAGTCATTTTTGGCAAAACATTGAAGTGTCACATGACCTTGCATCTAAACTTTTCAATAGCAACAGAGCCTTAGGACAGAAATCAGGCTGAAAACATGGCTCTTTCGAGGAGAACAAAAAGTGCTAAAATTGATCTAATCCTCAACTAGTGGCAGCGAATGTAGTACACAGGCATCATATGCAGAAGTTTTTATTTCAACAGTCTCTAATCACGTGTGTTTTGAAAATGAAGACTGGAAGTCAGGCTGAAATGCCATTTGTTTGTCTCTGAATAGTGACTGTTTGGCTGATAGAAAAATTCACAATAGGGCACAATATTTAGGACTTTGTACAGCCTCAACATCCAGAAGTCTTTGGCTGGGCACAGTCTGTGTAGGTCTAGGAAGTGGATATTCGTATAACTGGAAGTTAAGTGCGTGTAGGAAATAGCAAACATTAGCTGTGTTTGCGTAACTCACACAGTCAGTGTTGCAGATTGGAGCATGCACACTGATTAACAGATTCTGTTGTGTTCACAAGTGGAACTGAGAAACAGCCAGCATTGTCAGACATTTCTTTCCTCAGTTAATGTGACACAGAACTGTTTTGTAAGGAATTTTCCATCCAAATTTAAAAACGCTAGTATGCGTTTCCAAACTTAATAGAAAAAACCCTTCTGTAAAATCTGCTTCTTTTGAATTGGAGTAACTAGGGCAAAAATTGAATAGTGCTGTCCCAGAAGGGAGACTGCAACTTCCTTGGTGTGCTTTGAAATTTGGGAAAAACGTGATTGGAACAAGAAGATGAATCAAAAAATGTAAGAAAGGGCAGTTCCATACTAAACAATTTCTAAAACCTTTCTTATTTCACATTCTCACATACATATCCCAATGCAGTTTTAAAAATGCTAAATATTTGCAACAAGCTTACATACTCTTAAACACCTTTTTAAATGTTCTGCTTTCACAAAGTATCCGAGACAGTCCTGGAGTGTGAAGCTGTTTGTTCATCTTTATGTATCTGCATTTATAGTTTGGAGTTGTAAAGTATGGGGAAAAATTCAGACTCTCTAGCTTTGCTTTATTGCGGGACTGTCTGCTGAAGTTAAGTGATAAAGCTACTGCTAAGTCCTTTAAATCCTGAAGCTAGTGAGGGCAATATTCATAGCGCTGGGAAGCAGTAAATGATGTTACCTGTAAATCCAACTAAATTTTTAATACTGTAGACCTGAAATGTCTTTCACAAATACTTTTGGATAGGGGAATTTATGTAGACATCTCACAATAGTTTTGAGCAGTTGAAATGGACAAGGTAAATCTCTTCAAATGAGTGCATAAGTAAAAATCAACTCTCTTATAACATTTAAGATTTCTTGAATTCTTTAAATTTAATAAAAAGAAAAATACAAATAATAAGAATCAAACTTTCTCTGGTATCTGTGTCTTGAGACAAAGTTCAAGATGTCAGTTGCCTCCAATTTTTTGAAAAGACACTAAAGAGCTGTGATTATAACACTAGTGCTTCAGGTTGTTAGACAATAGGAATTTAATCTTCCCAAGTTGCTATTATAATAGTATTTTAAGGAAAAAAAGAAAGTTATTTCTTTCCAATCTTTGCTGACAAGATTTCACAGAAAAAGACAAAACAGCATTTAGTCTTTGGGGTTTTTTTTGTTGTTTCCTCCTATGCCAGTTGAGAATACAACTATCAACTTCACCATGCCTGTGTTTTCTCACATTTTATCTCACTATGTTCTACATTGTTTTTGTCATTTAAACTTAAATTACAGCAAAATTATCTGGTTTCTCCTATACAATACTTTTTCATGGAAAATCTTTCATTAAAAAAAGTGAGAGTGATAACAACATGAGCTTCTCAGCGGCTAAGAGTCAGATAATGGTCCCTGTTGTGCTAAGGTGCTATCAATAGTGTGGGTTTTTTCCTAGTTTATATAGTCAGTACAAATTTTACAGATCTTATGTGGTAGTTGAGTGAAAGTCAAAGATCTGTCAACCAGTGTAGCTGGTTTGTTACAGTTTCTGATAATTGAATAAATAATTTTTAGTCCACTTTGTGTTTTCTGTCAAACAGTTAATGACCTGAAGATTTGGAGATGAGTCTAAACTGGCATGTTATTAGTATTATTCAATATCTGTTAAAGTTTTATTAACCTGCTTTATTGTACATATTCTAGAGCCAGAAGATTGCATTTAAGAAAAAGAGGTCAGTGCTCTCACATCAACAGGAAATCAGAAAGCTTTGCTGTTGTCAGGGGAGCTATTTGCTAAGCAAAATAAGGACAAGAAATTTGGCCTATATGAGGCTGAAGAGTAATGAAGTTTCCAGGAAAAAGGCATAGTGGCATTTTCCTTCACATCTGGGTGGTTAATATATCAAGTTGCAGACCCCATTGATGATTCATTCTTTCTTGTTCTGGACCTCTTCTGTAGTATATCTGTTTGAATAACCTCCACTGCTTGAAGCCAAAAGCCATCCATTTATCATAGAACCTGCCTTGGGGCTTTTTTTATTTCCTTGTCTTTTCAATCATAGCAAATTATTGACTATCTCCTTGCTTTTCTTGATGATGTGACAATTTTATAGAATAAATTAATTTTCTTATCCCCAATATACTCACTTGCCATGCAAACTTCTAAAGAGTATTGAAAGCATAGGCTTTTCATTGCTTGTTCCTTTTCAAACCTCAGTTTTGCTACTATTACAGACTTTTCCAAAAACAGAAACTTAAAAGTTTCTCAAGAGATTTGTTTTATGTGCTTGTTCGGATTATGTCAATATCATTATGCTAAACCACCAGGATATTATGAAATTTGAGTTTAACAAATGTTGTTAAAACATACTTTGAATATTGGTGCTTCCATTAAAATTTTTGCCAGGTGTTCATTATGTAAAACATTACAGGTTAAGTAGAAAGTGTGAGAAGAATCTCTTTTTGTTATTTTTGCCTTCGTCTGATTACTCAGATGTAAGAGAAAATGGGGGAAGGCAGAGTTAGGCCTGGCATCCCTAGATGTGATACCACCTGACCTGACAGTAAAATGATGACTGTAGACTATATTGCTGAAAATAATATAACCAAAGAAATCATTAGGTATGTCATAGTGAACACTGGAGACTCAATTTATCCCTACATGCCTGGTCAAGTTCTTCCTAGAGTGGGAAGAGAGAGAACATTAGGTCCACACTATCATGTCCAGACCAACAAGAAAACGAACTTGTGAAAATCTGTCATTCAAATTAAGCAAACTGAAATACTAGCTACGATGTATTAGAAAATGTAAGTATTAAAATTCCTTTTTTTATGAAGCTGAACACATGTAATTACATACAAAATATTACACTAAAACATAAGGAAACTATTTTCATAACTAGAGTATATATTTTCAATCTTTTATTATTCATCTCAGTCCAGAAGTAGCCTAAGCAAAAAATCTGGATTTGACCATCACTAAGTTTTGAAGTACCACATCAGCAATTAATATATATTGTTACTAATACATAAGCCACGTATCAATAGTCCAAATAAAAACACTACTCTGACCATCTTCAGTATATAGTATTTCCTTGGACATAAACTTCTAGTGTAAGCAGGGCAATAAACTGTACAATAAGAAAAGAAATCTGATAATCATTAATATTTTTCTAGAGTGAAAGAATAAAATAATCCCATTCTTATTCGTAATTAACAACAGAAGAATGCTGGTGCAAATGAAACAACCTTTTAATCTAGTAAAATTATGGTTTTGCAATGAATGGAAACAGCATAAAATTGTACTTCGGTTTTCCTTGTAGATACAAATTGAAATATAAGTGGTCCAGATTAGGCCTTCTCGGAGTTTCAGTTTTTCTCAACCATTTAGGAATGATTGTCCTTAATCTAAGGAGCTTTGAACTGTGTCTCAGCCTAGGTTGCAACCTCTATTAGTCTGTCATTCATAGAAATGTATTGCTGTGACAAATTTCCCTCAATATGATTGACAATCTCTGATAATAGTTTTCTAGGCTGAGCTAAATTATGGGCAGAATTTAATTTGCAGTAAAAGTTATGCCCTGTCCACTATGAACAAAATTAAGAATTTTGCAATTCCATAATCATCTCAAACAAAAATAACACTACACAGTTAAAAAAAAAAATTAAAAATCAGGATTTATAGTAGAGTTGCATTGCTATTATTCCTCTACATTGTTATAATATTTTATCTCTTTCTTCTTTCTTTTCAACTGTTCACCATGTTATGGTACCAATTTAAATAGTAACATGGAAATGTGCCACCATGAATGGCCTCAAGTTTTAGTAAAATAGGGAGATTCATAAGGGAATAATGCAACAAAATGCACATGGAAAGATCACAAATAATTCCCTGTTTTTCTTTGTTCCCTTGTTTTGTCTTGGAAGCACGGTTCTCTGGATCCACTCCACATGTCCTTTTTTTCCTATGTGGGAAGGAGTCATATGGCCTGTTCCAAGTGCAGTGACTTGAGTTTTGCCTGCTTGATCAGAAGGCCTTGAAGCAGTATTATAACTGTAATGGTTCACTCACTGAAGATATATATGGTCTCTCATTTCAGTTTCTGTAAGAATATCATTCTGAGAGCTGGTTTTTGATAAACATGTGCACCAAAAGAATTGGGTGAAATCCAGCTTCAACTATGCATAGGAGCACTTTGCAGTTCCAGAGATTCAAAGGTTTGCATAAACATTTCAAAGGTTTTGCTGGTTGACAGACAGAGTAATCAGCAAAGACTGATCCTATCTTCTCAGAATAAAGAAATAAAAATTCTGCTGAACTGTTAGCTGAATGTGCTCAAGCGATAAAAAGAGCCAGTTGGGGTGTGTCATTTGGTCTTCAGACTGGTCCTTAATTTAAAATTATCAGCAGCATGTGTTCTAGAATAAAAATATGCCTTTGAGTATTTTGTTTAGGATAAAAGTTTGGAATTTTTGTTTAGTTTATTTTAGCCCTTATAGCATGAAAATGATCAGTAAATGCATGTTCTTTCATCTTTCAGAAAACAAAATTGCTCCAAATTTGCACAAAAATTTTGCTGGTTGATACCAAAGAGCTAGTTTTGTTTCTCTGAAATAAAGTTATTTAATACATACTTTATAAAATAGATAGAAAGAGGTTGTGGATGAGAGAAAGTGAAAGCTGGAAAATATATATGCAGACACAAATATAAAAGAATTTTTTCAAGGAGTTGGGCTCTGCACACTTAGTAGATTACTTTCTGAATAACAGTTTATGTTTTTGTTTAGGCTGCTATGCACAAAACCAAAATACTTTATTTATTGTTGCCTTGTTTTCCAGCCTTTAGCCTTGGAATCAGAAATTTCATGTAAACAAAGTAATGTTTACAGAACTTTTTATCATGTTTTTACATACCTTTCTGTGAAAGGACAATTGATGGACACTTTCTAAGACCAGTGGAGTTGAAGAGGTTGAACTTCAGTCTTTCAATCTGGTCTCCTTTTTAGAAATCTATGTAAGCTGTAAAAAAATTAAACTTCCTCTTTTCCCGCTTCGACTCTGTGGTGATCACTGCGTCTCCGTCAGGACAGCTTTGCTCTACAATTTATTACTGACCTAGGACCAGAAGCAAAGACACTCCAAAGAACAGATATCATTTTTAACAGAAATTTTGAACATTTAAATTCAGCTGATGAATGGTATAATACATTGGATATTTCCAGAAACAGGCCCTGGTATCCTCATACGCTAGGCTATATACTGCATGTGTCACTTAGGGAGCTAAATAGTATGTTAGAGAAAGCATGTTCAGAGGAAGTGGTTTGCACAAAGAAAAAGCAGTCATTCAGAACACAAACCTGGGCTCTGAACATCTGACATGGTAGCTGGTCTCAGCCACTGGAGCAGGTGAAGCTTGGTCAAAGTTTGAGCTGTAAATTAAGGTTCCCAGTTTCTCACTTGCAGTTTCCCTGCCTCAAAATGCTTGAAAATTCTCTGTGCTGTCAAAATCCAGCCAGAGTCTACAAAGCACAGTTATGATTGTTAAGAATAAAGGTGTGTGAGAAACTGTCACAAACACTACTAAAATGGAACATTATTACTTTGGGTTTTTGACTGATTCATTTTGGTGTATGGAGGGAGAAAATTCTAATAACTTGTTCTAATCAGGAAATCTATCCTGCACATGATTCAAGGAATTTAACTGTCAAATAAATGGAAAATTAGCTAGAACTTAAGGAGTTCACATAACCATGTCATATGTAATAGTCAAACTAAGTGATGTGGAAGACTTTTTAATTTTTCCTTGTTTTTAAAGAGCCATTTCCCACAGGAACTTAGTTATTTGACAGTCAGGGTACTGAGCATTAGTAAGTAAAGGAAATGGTTGAAATTGCAACCTCAAAAGAACAGCAGTAAATTCACTTCCTTTTGTTATCTGCTCACAATTCTTTTCCACTTCTGAATCTCTACTTGTTTAATGTGAAATTTAGTACAGTCTATTGGTGTGTATTTCCTAGGAAGCAAAACTGTCTGGCTGTCATTTTGGGTGTGCACTGGCTTCTCATCTTTCTTTCTTGTGCTGACAGTCTTGCTTCCTTCATCCTTCTGCTCTGAATGTGCACAAGACTTCGGCTGCATGGTGGGTTATCTCACTGGGCCAAGGAAAACAAGATACCACTCCTCTGGCAGATGAGACCACATTCATGATTAAGTCCCCAACATAAGCTGCATAACATAAATAGACTTTGAAAATGGAAAGGCGGCCTGTTTTTCCAAAGCAGGTAGATCTGACACGACTGTCATAATTCCCTGAGTTCAGGTTTTCACTGGACACTCTTTACCACAGGATGTATTTATGTATGGAGTAACATTTCCCTCCATGGACAGTCCTCCATGAGCAGCTGGATATCTCGCAAACTATTCTTTGATAAATGTGCCTATAAGCCTCGAAGCCGCTATTTTCTCTGAACTTGGAGCCCAGGTACGTGTTTGATTTATCCAGGATGCTTTTTCTGTCATACCATGTGTAGAGACTGTGGATTCATGTGGATGTATCCAGAAATTTGTGCTTGAATGACTAAACATAATTTCTCTTGTGAAAGATGTAGTAGGTCTTTTTCTTTTTTCCTTATTATTCATTTGTTGGAAAAATACTATCACTTAAAAAGTACAATTCAAATGGATTAAATAGGGAGAAGAAGTGATCTTAGATATCAATTAAGTATTTCCTTCTTAAATATTCACTGGTTTTGCTGGCTTTCAGCTGTTTATAAATTACTGATTGTGTTTTCTTTTGCATTTAATAAGATCCTTTATACCATTTTTATGTAAACTTTGTAAAAATGATACATATGTTGCACTATCATTCTGATGCTAAATGTATTGTTATGGTAAGACTGTAAAAATCTCATTGGGTTCTTTCCTGGTGTCAACTGCCTGAAGTGAGGTGAAATGTCTTCACCTCAGACCTTTGCTATACCGGTGGTGCAATTCAGAGATTCCAATCTCAGTGGAAACATGACTAAAATGTTGTTCTCCTTCCTTTGCCTATGAAAATTACCCTGGTATTTTCTTTAAAAGATTTTTCTAAAGAACTTAGAGAAAGAAACTCGGATTCAATTTCCAGTACATGCTGTGCACCTTATCCTCTCCTGACACAATATTTGGTTCTGTCACTGTATTTCCCACTTTTTTGTAATTGCAGCTCATGATTGTCCATTTATAACGCAACCTGGGGTTTGACAGTTTCCTAATGAGATGTTACAAGCCCTCATTACAGCTACTTTCAAACATCTGAATGTGGTGTCTTTGGGGGGTTTTGAGATTTTTTTGTCATGGTTTTCACTCCAGTGAGAAGGTTAAGCAAGCGGGGATCCTTTTATTTCATTTGTAGCCCCTTATTTTCAGTTCTCCAGAGAAGATGATTAACAGTGCAGCCCTAGAGAGCCTTCGGTTTTAAATGTTGAACTCCACATGAAGCAGTTCCTCTTCCTTGTTCCAGCTGTAAGTTTTGACAATTTAGAAATACTTTTTCATTCTCAGGTACTGTGAAGAAGAGCTTCTCTCTAAATTTAATCTTTGGGAAACAGTCTGATCCTTTTTTCATGTTGTTTGGTGGGCATATGAAACAATTGTTAATCATCCTCTGATTCATACTTTGCCAGCTGGATCAGAGGATCCTATTTTGTAGGCAGATTAATCTATATGTTACTGCCCCATGACCTACTTTGAAGCTTCAGACCTCATTCTGCTGGAGATACAAAATGTGGTGATGGAGAGAAATCAGCTCCTTTGCACAGTCTAAGGCACTATCTTTGAAATGTTGCAGGACTCTTTAATATTCTAAAACAAAAGTAGAAGTTTCAATATGGTCACCAAAAAGATGTGGCATTACTATAAGTTTTGACCTTAAAGTCACAGGGATCTCAATCTTCATTTGTAAATGGGATCTCTTCCCATGGATTAGTTTTCAGGCAATAGAAAACTGTCTGCTGTTTCTGGTGTATATATGAAATAAATAAGTAAATATGTACCGTAAGTGACTTAATTTTTGGTGTGTCCAAACAGAAATACTTTGGCATATGTATTTTTAGAAGTTAAATATTCAGTATTGCAACAATATTCAAAATACATTCTTGTTTTATTCTAGAAAAATATGTGAAAATATTAATTTATACATATATATAGTAAGGAAAAGCATGCAAATACACACAGATACATTCAGTCACATACATATGTTTACAGAACTAAGTGAGCATCGTCCTTTTTTTCTGTGAGGAAGTAACCTTTTATACAAATGTAATCAACCAATATTCACATTGTCTATTGAATCTCCACTACATTTAGCTTTGGTAACCCATTTCCTTAGCTTGAAAGTGTTGTGGTACCTCTGCAATGATACACTTGAATATTCTAATAAAAAGTTGCCTATAAAACTTGTCCCCGCATTTTAAAGATTTTGGAAGCTATTCAGTGACTGAGACATGAAACAGTAAAAAAAAAAAAAAAAAAAAAAAGGATTTCATCTTTACTTAATTTAGCTGAAAATCTAGCCAGTTATTGAGTCTCTCCTGAGCTACCAGCTAGTTGTTCCAATCAATTTTTTATTTGAAGGTCATTAAAGTTTCTCATTTTCCAAACACTCAGCTCAAGAAGTTGTTGATGATTTGAACATTTCAGAGCTCATTGCTGTCTCTGACATCAAGAAAACTTTTGCATTTACCAAGTGATGTAAAAACTTCTAATATGGTGAGGAAACAGACTGTATATTTTTCAAACTAGGCACCCAAAAAGCCTGCACATACTTCAGGATTCAGCCTTAATATCTCTGAGACACCAGGCTTCATCTATTGAAAAGGTGAAGCGCAGAATTTTTACGGCTACACCTGATGTGAAAGTCTGAGGTTCTACAGTGACAGGAAACTTTAGGTAGTGTACAATAAGTATGACCATAACTTGAATAAAGGGAAACACAACATTAGCAAAAGCACCAAATTAACAGAGAGAGTGCATTTTTCCTATGCACAACTCTCATTTGTGGTAATAAGTAGGTAGCGACCTATGAAAAAAAGAGTCTAATTTTACATTGTGCCCAACATATCTTTCTAAATAAATTAGAAAAGAATGAGGATGAATTGAAAGACCAGTATTGCTTACTTGCCCAAATTACATTTGTTGCTCCACTGTGAAACTGTACTTTTCCAATTATAATTTAAATTGGTTTAATTATATTTTCTTAAGCAATCATTTGCCAGCCAAAGTCCAGATAACCTCAGAAACCAATGAAAAGGATTATTTTTAGCTATACTTCTTATTAAGTTACAGACATCTCTGTGGATTCTTACACAGGAAGTAAATGAGAAACAAAAAGAAATATTGCTTTTGCTTATATTTGGGCTATGAAACTTAGAAAAGCTCCTAATCCTGTGTAAGTCCTGTGCATCCTTTTTTGCTTCAGCAAAACTGAGTTTTGCTATACCTTGCCTGATTACAAACATAATACAGATGTGGATTATTCCCTTTTCCTTCTACCTTGATACTTATTCTTGCAGCTGTAAAGGATCAGAACAGTTGTTAAGGTGACCTCTATTAAAATTCTGGATGATTTGCTTAAAGCATCTAAATAGATATCCTTCATAAATTTTCATGTAGATGTAAGATCTTGACTTGGGGTTCTCCTGTCATCCTTAGCGTTTGATCCCATAAAAATCTTTGTTATGAAGCCACCTAACTTATCCATTGCCTGCTGCTCCTTAATTAGCAGAGATATCAGTTTCAGATCTAAAATTTGGGACTGATGTTTTTGTCAAAAAATTTTGAAATGAGGGCCCAGCTCTGCTATGACACTTCCCCGATGTGCTACAGGGTGCTTTTTTTCAACTATCATATGCAGTGGAACAAGCTATTATTTTGTAATAGCAAATGAAAGTACCCAGAGTGGTACTGAGGCTCCATTCCCTCTGTATAGGAAGCATGATGCCAGACTGAATGTAGAATAGAAATGTTTCAGCACACAACGGATCTCAAAGGCATTGTGTATATTAGCCATTTTCTCTCACCTCTACTGTTGTGTCCCACATTCTGGAGCTGTCAGTGCTTTCCTATGGCACTGTCACTTGTTAAGAATATCTCTCTTCTATCTTTAGAAGTGTAGGTCTAAAGACAGCACATCATTCAGACTAGAGTAAAGGAGAGATTTCAGGCTATCAGAGATTAAGAAACCCTTCCATTGTAATTGCTCTGTCACAAATAAAAGATTTTTTCTCTTCTTTTGTAGCTTTTTTTCTAAGTGTTTTTTATTTACTGATTTTTACTTACACTGTCTTTTTAAATCTCTTTAATATATTTGAGATTATTGCTTATTTTTTTGGTATCCAAAAACTGCATAATGATACCATTTCGTCTGCATATCCTAAGCACACATTTTGGAAAACATCCCCTGGGATGATTCAAAGTAATCCTTTCTTTTATGTTACTCTGTTGTCTGGTATTTGTAATACAGGTATTTTTCTTCTGCAGCTGGTATAAAGTAAATGGAGAGGATTCTAATTTTACTTCGCTGGTGTATAAATGTGTCATTTCATACAACTAGCTGTTTTTCTTTGTTGTAACTTCTTTTCCTCTGTTTTAGCCCGCGGCTTCCCTTTTTATTTGATCAGTATAGTTTAGAGCATCACTTCTTCCCAGGAGAAAAACAGGATTTCAAATTGCTACTCATGATTCCTAAGGCAAACTAAAAGGGCGATGACTGAATTAATGTTTCCTTTGCTGTTTTCAGGGCTTATTGGTTTTATTTTCTTTTCTCATGGATCTATTGGGGTTTTTTTCTACCTCTAATAAAATTCTTTATCCAAAGATTGACAATTATTTTTTCTCAGTAATTTACAGTTCACCAGAATACAATTTGTTAAGTAGAAAATTAATCAATCTGAATATTACCTGATACAAGAAATGAATTAAAATTCCACAAAGCCTAGTGTAACAAAGGAGGAAATTCCACAAAGCCTAGTGTATCATCAGAGGAAATGCCATATAACTTGGTATTCGTCTTACCTACCCAGTGTCCCCAGGAACAAATCTTACAGAGCTGGAACTGTTGCTATGAATTTTTTAATATACTCAGATCATTAAATGGTATTTTTTTTTTCTGTTTAAAGCAGTTTCCTACAACAAAACTATAATTACTTACATTTTTAAGGAAAATCTTCTTCTAAAGCTAATTAAATTTCCACTGAGAAAACTCCCAGCATTTCCAGTCTAATATTAGAAACAAAATTTTAGACATCATTATTGTTTGAAGGTGTGTGTCTTGTAAATTTGGTGTTAGTACTTTGAACTATTGACAAATCTGGCATTGATCTTGAGATCAACAAAACCAGCCTAGACTTTGAAACACTCTCTCCTCTGTACTCGTATACAAGAGCATAGATATAAGTTCTTGATTCCCCATATGAGTAATATCATAAGCAGTAACTGAGACTGGTAATTGTTAACTGAACTTAACAGCAAGATCTGTTCTCCTTGTTTAATATTCAGATTGCAAGATCACCCAGCAGAAAATTTTCTGCGGTACAGGGTTTTGTCTTAAGTACTTTTATATATATGAAACAAACTTTTGTGTATAGAAAATGCGATGCTCTTATGTTTTCCATCCCAAATCCAACTATATATCATACCACATTCCTTGACTTTACCTTAGAAGGGTATTACAGCTGCAAGAGACAGCACAAGGAGCATCTGACTCCAAATCTTCTTAGGACATCCTACTAGATGTGTTTACAACGGAGGTGGTGAAACACTGGGAGAAGTTGCCCAGCAAAGCTATTGCTCCTTCACTGGAAGTGTTCACAGCCAGGTCAGACAGTGCTTTCAACAGCCTGATCCAATGAAAGCTGTCCCTGCCCAAGGCAGAGGGATTGGACAAGATGGTTTTTAAAGATCTTTTCCAAACAAGCCATCCCATGATTCTGTTTTCCTGTCTTCCAGCTCACACAAAAGGAAGATTCCACACAAGTCTGGACCGACAAGTCTCACCATCTGTCTTTTACCAAAGACTTTAACATTTTTACTGATGTCATGTTTCCATTGACTTACTGGTGTCTTTTTGTAATTTCTGATCAGGTAACTCTCTCTCAAAAAGATTTTCATTTTTCATCTTGGGCTGGAAAGGTTTTTTTTTCAGGAAATTCTATCCTAAATAGATATATGGGAAAAAATAAAAAGAGAAGAAAAAGGGACTCCAGTCATCTGTGAGGTGAAAAATAAAACTTTTTCCAACGTCATGTTGCCACGAAATGCACTTGGTTTTTTTTTCACATCAGTGAGACTATTGTTTGGGGATAGCTCACAAAGAAATATAAAGAAAGGTCTTTTCTGGTAACAATCTGTTTAGTGTTTTCCTTAAAGATGCTCTTTGCCATCTTCGGTAGCCCTTGTTCATAACTATTTCACAGTACCAAATGAGAGGATATGTAAAATTATGCATCAATTTCTAGTATTCGGAACTCTGTGCATTTAAAAAACGCTATTGAGTTGGAAGTCTGTGTCTCTTCCATCCTTTCATCATTGATTGAAGAGAGAAGAACTTCCAGTGGATACTCTGATCTCTGCTGGCTGAGTCTAGACCTTTAAATTTATTTTATATTCATTCTGTCAGAATGACTTTAAAATTGACTCAGTGCAATGATATGTTTTACTTTCCCTTGATTAGATTAATATATTTCAGTAAGTAGAGATGACAGGATCAGCTCTTTGGGTCTTTGATTATCTGTGGGAAGAATATGGAACTGCAGAGGCTGGAAAATCAGGATTAAACAGTCTCTGTGAAGTTCTGAATCTCCCATTTGATATAACCTTTGACAGAAAAGTCAAAGCTTGAAAACATGTTTTATTGTGACATTGCAGGTCAGGTTCAGACTTTCAATTAATTTTCCTTCTTGGTATTAACACAATTAATTGTCTTTGCCATTTTTTCTGTTTTCTTTAATGAAATGTATATCAAGGCCCTGTCTAGGGGTTTGGTCTGTCCCTGCTGTGAAGGGCATGGTTATGTTTGTCTTCTTCACCCCATAAACTCCATCAGCCTTCTGGTTATTGGTTCTGGGAACACAGACTCTCACTAGTTCGGAGCACCATTATGATCAGAGGTCAACAATATATTGAGTATCTACCACATGAAAGCATTTTAACCATCTGCAGGTTGCTAGAAGCCATGGATATCACCCAACCTAGCACTGGACAAAATATTGTGCACCTTTACAAACAGATGCACATAACTCTGATGTTATTGCCAAGGGTGAAGAATGAGTAAGAATGATAGTGATTAGGCACTGCTCATGATGTCTGTAACAGTTTCCACGTCAGAGTCCTGGTGAGGAAAACATTTCACCTCTCCTGCTATATGCTAAACGTCCCATACAAAACTTCTTCTGTATTTGCAATATTTATCTGTGCTAATCTTTATTATTTGATGGCAGCACGGAAGTTTTTAGGATTGTTATAGCTGGGTATATCAAAAAACTTGGGAACAGTCTTGGAAAGGGAGTGGCACACGCTCCATGCTGCTTCCTATACCCTGATTTGGAACAAAGTGGAGCTCAGCAAGGCCATTTTTTCTGGCATATTGGTTTGGTCATTTGAGTTAATTTTTCACTGTCCTTATTAGTTCATGCTTAATTAGTAAGAAAAGCATGAAAAAGTAGCAAAAGAGTGAAGATTGCCAGGCAAAGAACAAAAAGGAATACAAACCAAAAAAGGAAATTCAGATAATCTTTCCAGCATTTCTTGTTTATTGCACAACCTGCCATCTCTCCCTTGTTTGGAAGACCCAGGAACCTTTCCCATTTTCATGCCTCTTACACCTCCCTCCCAGCCTCTATGCAGTCTTTCTGTCTCAAGATTCTTTGGGAGAATGTAGACGCTACAACATTTTATGATAGCAAACTTATTTTTGGGTTATCACAGAGTAGATGTGAGCAGTCAGCTCTATACTCAACTTCTCAGAATTTCAATATATCTGCCTTACCAAAGCACCTGTGGAAGGTGATTAGTGCTATGCCCACCAGTGCAGCCAGTGAGTTCAGAAATTACTTTAAGACTATTTTTTGTAATAATAGGACATCTGCAGGAGTGAAAATCTGCCTAAGTAATTAACTGCCAAATTTACTTTTTAAATTTACTTTGAAAATGACTGCCAGGCCTTTGGCAGCAATGAAATATGTAGTTTAGTTGTTCTGTATAAAGAAGAAGATTTTTGCCTCCTTCTTTCTCCTTGACTCCACAATATGACAATGACAGCAGTCCATGAGTCCCTGGCCTCTTTATTCTAATTCTATCGGATATCAATTGACAACATTACAAAACGCTGAGTTTTTTTCACTGACATTACAGTATGTAAACCTTTACCTTGGATAGACTGCAAAGTTAAGGAAAATGCTGATGCAGCCAAAGTACTGCAGGATAGTGCTGTTGTGGCAATAAGGAACCTATGGTTTTGCACTATACTTGGCTAAACAGAAGCACCTTATAGTAACAAAAAAAGCTGCATCTTTATGAACACATTTCAAATTGTACTAAAAATACTGATTTTTTTTTTTTCTGGACTGTATGTTTTTGAAGATTGCTGTAAGATAATGTTGTTCAGTTGTATCACGCTTTTCTAGAAGAAGTCTTCAATGACCTTAAGAGTCTTCACATTTAAATAATACTTTAGCATTTTTCTAAAGGCACGGCATTACTGAAACATTCATTTCTTTCATCTGCAGCAGAGGGAAACCAATGTTTGTTTACCTGCCTAATGAGTATCTTGTGAGAATTAAGGTATTGATGTTCAGTAACACATTTAACTAATGTAACCAAATGAAGCTAATTAGACGTTTAAGTATTGTTGTTAAGTGGCTGGCTGATCCAAGGGAAGATAGAAGTCATACTCGAAAGCAAGCTGGTACCATAAAATTTGAAGTGAGGAACCCCATTGTGTTTCAGTTCATTATGGCCTATGATCATGACATCTGCATTTGAATGGAACAAGTTGATTTCGAAGGACTTCTGTGATGCTATAAATTTCCCAACTCTTGAATTCAGGTTAAGTACCTTGGGAGTCAGAAATTCTTGCTGGTTTACTGGAAAATCAGTTTACCAGACCTCTGACCATATCAACAACTTTTCAAATAGGGCACCATTCTTCTATCTGCAAAAAAGAGTAGATTGATTAGACTGCCAAGTCTGACTGGAAAGTCAAAATACTCCAAATAATTTCCCAGTGTCAAAAACTGGCTGATCTTTTCTGGCCATGTTCCCCATAAAAATATTTGAAGAGTCTCAAAAAGAATATAAGAATTACCCTGGCAGAAGACAGCAACTAGAAATGGGAAAACTGCCCTTTCAAAACTTATTTGAACTTAGTAAGCCAGATTTTGGATGCTGTAAATATTCAGGACCTGGTTTTAGGTCATCACTCTTAATGTGGTATGCTCATGCAGGAAATATTCTGGTCTAAAACTAGGGGTGTCCTTAAAAGGTGAAGTAATGTTATTATCTAGACCAGATTTTGATATGACCAACCTTTCAAATGTATCGGGTTTTGCTGGCGAATAAGATACCTAAGAATTACTAAACAGTGTTTGATGAAAGGTACATCATATATGTAGTCGATGTCTGAAAAATACCTGCAGCAGACACTCTAGAAAAAGGAATGGTTCATATAGGAAATGACTGGTGCTCTTCATCTTCTTCCAGCTTCTTCCCCACAACAATTTACTGACTCTCTGTGTTAGATATTGCATATGGCCAGCTTTAATAGACCCCAGCAAATCTGTGTTCTACTTCCTTTTTCCTTTTACCCATTTATACATTCAGTCCTGTGTGGGACTACTTCTATTGTCCTCAACAAGGCTGGATGGCAGGACCTAGAGAGTGGTGGTGGATGGTGCTGTGTCCAGCTGGTGGCCAGTGTTGGCCCTCAGGGGTCTGTGCTGGGGCCAGTTCTGTTCAATGTTTTTATTGATGACGTGGATGAGGGTATTGAGTCTTTCATTAGTAAATTTGCAGATGACACTAAGTGGGAGCATAGGTCGATCTGTTGGAAGGCAGGAGGGCTCTGCAGAGAGACCTGGAATGGTTGGATGGATGGGCAGAGTCCAGTAAGATGAGGTTCAATAAGTCCAAGTGCCAGGTCCCACACTTTGGCCCCAATAACCCCAGGCAGCACTACGGGCTGGGGACGGTGTGGCTGGACAGTGCCCAGGCAGAAAGGGGCCTGGGGGCACTGGTGACAGCAGCTGAACAAGAGCCAGCAGTGCACTCACATGGCCAAGAAGGCCAATGGTATCCTGGCCTGGATCAGGAATGGTGTGGCCAGCAGGAGCAGGGAGGTCATTCTTCCCCTGTACTGGGCACAGGTGAGGGCACACCTTGAGTGCTGTGCCCAGCTCTGGGCCCTCAGTT